>CAJUYG010002781.1:0-26306 GCA_910591675.1 Galerucella calmariensis
TTCATATCTGACGAGTAAGTAATTCTTTTCTAATGTTTTTATAAAATTTTCCAACGATTATTGCTTACTTGCAGGTATGGCACTGATGATGGCTTAACCGCCGAAAGCGCTTTGCAATTTTAAAATAAAAATTTTACACAGAATACAAAAATGTTTTCTTGAATAACTTTTTTACATTATTAATGTTTATTATTCGTTTATTATCTATTTCTGCGACTTAAGCTAATCATCGAACATTGACAAATCCAGGACTCATTGAGTTTTATGGTAATTTCATGTGGGGATTGTAATATTGTTGAGGATCTCATACATAAGCTTTCAATACATTTTTCATTGGAACCGTCAATTCCACATAAAATTATGTGACCAGCCTTGAGAACCTCCTCACCAGTCATCTTCCTTAATTGGCCGAAAACTTTCACTCACTTTTATATGTGTGATCCCTTTAGTTTAAACTTCAACTGAACTGAACTGCCAACTCCAACGATGAACTGAACGCGAACGTAAAGTTTATAATTTCTACTTAATCCAGAATATCCGAAATTGATATCTCTACTTTCACAGGCGTTATTAATAGATATCTAATAACACAAATCCAGCAATACAACACTAAAATTTCGAAAACGAAGCTAATATCAACAAAAGAATCAGAGCGTAATAACTAATGAATGAGAATAAAATGGCAGAATATTTGTTTTTCACACCTTAATCCGACATGTTGTCATTCGCAGCGCCATCTCGCGGTGCGTGATTTTTCCCTATATATTTTTATTGATGAATTGATATCGAGCATTCCACGTGTTTTTTAGTATTTTGAAATATTTTTTATCAATACTTTAAAAACTAGCATTATTCAATAAATGTTTTTCATCATAAACCACTCAAAAATGTTTCGTTACTTTGGATTTTAAGTACAATCTCCTTAATCCTTTTGGGCTACGCCGGTCCTGTTATAATAAACAAACGTTTTCACCTAAATTAATACTCCCATGATGGAATAAAACAATTTAATTTGTTGGAATCTACATTGAATAATGTAGTTTTTAACAAATTAAATTGTTTTATTTTATCATTTAGTATGGATCTACATCAAGTAAAAGCCTCATCTATTCAATTTTTGGTTCGTCCGCAAGTAAGAATATTCGGTGAATCCGAGGTCGGTCATTAACAGTAAAACCATTTAGGAAATTTGAAATTTTGATTGTGTCATAATTTATCGCTAATTAATTACCATAATTAAAAATTATGGCACAAAGATTCAAATTTTCTAAATGGTTCTGCTCGGTTAAAGGAGGTTCTAGCTCTAGCAGCTATGTGCCAATAATAATTACAGTTAACGGAATACGATTTAGTATTTTGGTATTCTTCGTACAGTTAACGTTATCGTTTACAATGTTTAGTGCAAAAAAAAGTGATAATTATATTCAAACAAGGAACAATATTCTACAAGCTGAAAAATCAAAATTCATAGGAGGCCAATTAAATCTAACTGTTAAAGAACTGAAAGTGAACGAGATAATTTTAAAAATTAAAAATTCCGAGTTTAAAAATGGCTATGAAAATGAATCCACGTTTTTGGCTGCCCAACATTTTTTCAACGCAAGGGAAAAGATACAAAAATCCGAGATGTTCTCCATAATAAAAAAAATACCGAAAGGTGGTTCTTTACACACTCATTATTTATCTGGTGTATCAGCTGATTTCATTATCAACAATATTACATACAGAGAAAATATTTACGGGTGTAATGTAAATGGAGTTTTCAAATTACGATTTTTTGAAGATGGGAAACAGGATACTACTTGTGCTTGGAAAAAGCTAGAAGATTATCGAAGAGAAAATTCTAATTTTGATGAATGGCTGCGAAAACAACTAATATTAAATGTAGAGAATCCATACCAAGTATATCCAACAGCAAGTTCTATCTGGACAAAGTTTAAAGAGACTTTTGATACGCAGTACGACATGGTGTGTTATAAACCTGTATTTGAGGAATTTATTTATCAACTTTTGAAAGAAGTTCATTCAGACAATGTTATTTACACGGAGCTAAGAGGAACATTGATGCCACTGTATGAATTAAATGGCAAAATTTATGATAACAAAGAATTTATAGGAATTTTTGTAAATATCGTAGAAAGATTCAAAAAGGAGTACCCAGATTTTGTGGGCGTTCGTTATATACAATCTGCGTATCGTGGAATGACTCTTCAAGATTTAAAATCACAGCTTGAAAAATTAATAGAATTAAAAGCAGATTTTCCAGATTTCATAGCAGGTTTTGACTTGGTAGGATATGAAGAGGAAGGGCATAATTTGTTCGAAATTCACGAACTTTTATTGGAATATGGCAAAACTTTGAAATTTTATTTTCATGCAGGCGAAACAAATTGGTTCGGACATACTGACCTTAATCTAATTGACGCAATACTTCTAAATAGTAGCAGAATAGGTCATGGTTTTGGTTTAAACAAACATCCCTTAGTAATGAAATTAGCAAAAGAAAAAAATATTTGTGTGGAGATATGTCCAATTTCAAATCAAGTACTTATGTTAATTTCTGATCCAAGGAATCATCCAATGATTAGTTTAATGACAGATGGTTATCCTGTGGTTATTTGTAACGATGACCCATCAGCATGGGAAACGATTGGATTAAGTTACGATTGGTACGTGGCATTTATGGCGATGACTTCAGAAAATGGTGGAGTAGAAATATTAAAACAATTTGCTTTAAATTCTATTGTATACAGTGCAATGGATGATAATGAAAAAGAAACAACTCTACAGAAATGGGAGAAGACTTGGCAGACATTTTTGGATGATACACTTTTGGTCCATGAATAATACTAATATAAATAATTCAATATTTTGCTGATTAGATTGTTATTTTAATCTATTCTGTAATGATCAATAAATATGTATTATTGAGAATTTTATCAGTATCAAAATTTACAGGACTGTCCTTGAGTAATTGTACAAAGAAGTGAATTGCAGTCTTCACTGTTTACACAAACAACGCCAAGGCAATGGCTAACAAATTGACAAAGGACGCAGAGTAAACCTTATCATTTCATCTGTGCTATCAATCATCAACGTAAAAGTTTGGTTATTCAAGAAAACATCGCCATCTTCGGTGAAAAATATTGACTATATCTTCAATCATAACACATGACGACTACAGGTGTCGCTGGGTATGCTGTATAGTTTTTTTCACGAGTTAGTTTCCAGCCCCTGCGAGAGACTAGTAAATTATCTATGGACGAGACAACGTGCCTCATAATAGTATATTAAGTACCAGTGTCAAAAACGTTACTTTAGTCACGAGTTTTCTGAGGCACGAGTGGATCGAAGCAGAGCGAGTGATTAAATATGGTTTTGACACTAGTTGCTTACTATACTTTTTCTACGCTATCACAGGAAAAAAATAATCAAATTATATTATATTCACAGGCAATTATCTACGTGTCATTGTAAAATCAAATTTCAGTTCTGTGTCATTTGATTTTTCAATGACACGTCAGTCAATGTCTGTCATATTGTGAATATAATACTATAATTTTTTTTCCCGCGAGCGTAGAAAAAGTATAGTAAGTACCTAGTTTTTGACACTGGGTACTTAATATACTATTATTTCAGTGAAGTTCGAGTTTCTATAAAATATCATAGTATCATTACCGTCGCGCCCTGCTAGCCGTCCAAATGAATCCAATGTTACAAGGAATATTTGTTAGTATAGTCAAACGCGCTTATATCTTGCGGGTCCAAAGGTCACTAACCATATGTATCAAACCAGAAAATACAGAGGTTACCAAAATATGAAATTACACTTTTTCTTTCATTCTCAAAATAATCTATTAGAGTGAGTACCATTTTTTCTTGCTTGATGATGCAAAAAACCGGAAAATTACTACTTATCATTCATATTGTCACTTTGAATTGCCATAGTCACAAAACTGACATATTTAAATAAAAACTTTTCTGGTGAAAAACTTTTTAGAATCGCTGAAAACTAAATAAATACCTATCCTTTCCTTCCCCGTCAAAATTGCATAACGAGGGTCACACGGCAGTACCTCGTAAGTAGAAAACATGTATTGTACTTTAAAGTGTTTTAAAGTTATGTCCAAATACTTATAATGCAATGTAGTGTGAGATAGGTGGCGACACACATTTTAAAGCGAAATAATTAAATAACCGAATATCATCAAAAATGTTACTTACGAGGTACTGCCGTGTAGCCCTCGATAAGTCTGTCTTATTCATCTTACTGATTTTATGTGGAAGTTATGATTAATCGCAATAAAGAAAACAAAAACTGTGAGTATGTCTTTGTTGAATCATATGACCCATATGATAAGACTGCATTTGACTATATGCCCAAATGTTAACGGATTAATCACATTTATGGCCGCCATATCAGTTACTGTTGATCTCAGTACTGGAAAATTAGTATACAGGGTGTCCCAAATAAGAGTGACTGATTTTAAACATAAATGCCCAGCATATTAATTGCTTCAAAGAGAAGGGGTTTTCACTAGTTTCACTAGTTTATCCAAGAGATTTTTTTAGGCTTGGCTGGCATTTCATCTCATCAACACAGGGTGTTTTACTAATGTTGGTCAAATTCAAAGGGGAAAATATGTATTTTTCTCAATGGAACACCCTATAATTTTTGATCTCATTCGAAAGTGCAATCATTTTCCTTTCCAAAAATGTATATTTTTCTATCTTTTGTTTCATTAACAACAAAGATATTCGAGGTTTCATGTAGTAGTACATTTTTAATTATTAGTTTCATATGAACGTATTTTGATGCCTAAAATCAACCCATGCTGTGACCGTTTGACGCATAACAACAAATTCATTAAAAGAAATTGGTTTTTGAGAACCCCATATTCTACAATTATGTTTGTTACACATGCCATTAATGTGAAACGTTGCTTCATCAGACATAATTCATAATGAATTGGGTTCGTTTCTTAATAAGTCAAGTAAAGTCTCACATACCATTACTCGTTTTTCATAATCTGACTCGTACAATTTTTGATAAGTCTGAATTTTGTATGGAGTTAGTCTTAAAATTTTTGGACATCTTTGAACTTCACTCTTGCTAAGCTCTAAAATTCCAGCAATTTTTCTAATTGGAATTTCATGATCGTTATCATGTGGCACTTTATTGATTTACATTAACTTGTTTAAAAGACCATCATCATTTCTTGGTTTTTTTTAAGTGTGCAATGCAACCAGTTTCGATAAATTGTACATACAATTTTTTAATTATATTCACTGACGGCGGATTTTTCATAAATTTCCTTGTGGATATCCTCCTTGTTTGAATTATTGATTTCGTTTCTGCATACATTATTGCAGTTTGAGCTATTTCACTCACTTTATAGATCATTCCGAAACCGACTTATATGACTTAACAAAATTACTATTGTCAAAATTGCTGATTTTGTTGTTATGCGTCAAATGAATTATGTCTGATGAAGCAACGTTTCACATTAATGGCTGTGTAACAAACATAATTGTAGAATATGGGGTTCTCAAAAACCAATTTCTTCTAATGAATTTGTTGTTATGCGTCAAACGATCACAACATGAGTTGATTTTAGGCATCAAAATACGTTCATATGAAACTACTAATTAAAAATGTACTACTATATGAAACTTCGAATATCTTTGTTGTTAATGAAACAAAAGATAGAACACTATACATTTTTGGAAAGGAGAATGATTGCTCTTTCGAATGAGATCAAAATGTATAGGATGTTTCATTTGAAATAATACATATTTCTCCCTTTGAATTTGACCAACATTAGTAAAGCACCCTGTGTTGATGAGATGAGATGCCAGCTAAGCCTAAAAAAATCTCTTTGATAAACTAGTGGAACTATTGAAAACCCCATCTCTTTGGAGCAATTAATAAGCTGGGCATTTATGTTTAAAATCAGTCACTCTTATTTGGGACACCCTGTATTATACACCAAGGTGGTGAAGACTATTATTATTGACCGAGTACCAAAATTATTTCGCGATGGGCTTTTCCCCGAGTGGAATATATTTTTATAACTTTGCAATAGATTTTGCAACATCCCTGACTGCTCAATTCTTCTTATCTCTGTGATAATCCTATCTTTTAATTCCTAAATATTGGCAGGTTTTGTTTTATACACGATGTTTTTTAAGTGACCCCACAGAAAATAGTCTAAAAGATTCTTGTCGGGAGATCGCTGGGGCCGTTCGATAAAACCACTCCTTCCAACCCATCTTTTGGGAAACACATTTTTTAGGTATTGCCTCAAATATTGTCGTTTGGGATATTGTTATTGTCTGAAAGTTTCGAATGATGAAATTTCTACATTAATATGTAATTGGAAATTCTAATTTTCTACCTTTTAAAGCAACGGGATCAGAGGCTGGTGGGTTTTCTCAACATTGCTTCGACATGATGGAATGGGCTCGTTTACTAAAATTTTTAAATCACTTTTAACTGTCGTAAAACAAAGTACTGAAGATAAAAATATGATTCTGAAAGTTTCATGTCAATAGAATATGTCGTTCTCCTAATACAACCAATTATTAAACAAGCATACCGTAGCGGGGCGAAGACTATGACTGTGACGTCACCGCAATAGGCTTCTGACTGTAACGTGACTCGCATAAGATAAGTGTTTCGTAACTGAAACAGCTTTTTTAAAAAGAATTTATTTGATATAAGTTACAAGTACATCTATTCGTTAGAATGGTTATACAGAAAACTGAAAATATTATAATAATAAAGGTTCACATGTGCATAATAGATAGCGTTAGAATTCTTAGTAAAGATGTCAGCTTTCTGTAGGTGTCATGGCATTGTCATCTCGTAACTCCTCCATCCCTAAGACGCAAAAATAATGGAATGATTTTGGCGATTCGAATCTATTGGATTTTCTGGAATTTTGATTGCATCTTCTTTCTTGTTTGACTTTGACTTCTTTCTTCTGAACAGATAGTATGATATGATTGTTATGAATAAAATTATTATTAATGATAATATTGTTATGATTGGCACTTTATAGGTGTTTGTTTGAATTTCAATTGGTTTTAATTGCTTGACAATTCTATTAATTTCGTAAAGATCATCAAATTTTATTTCTGTAAGATTTGAAGCTTGATAATTTGTTTGAATTTTGAACTGTTCGATTTTTAATTTTGGTAGAATTAGTGATTTGCCTTTTTGGATTTCTTTCTTGTTTGAATATTTGAGTTCGTTGATGGTTAATTCACAATCTTCTGGAATATTGATTAATAATGGAATTTAGACTTGAAATATTCTGTTACTTCGACATTTTGATACGACATCTTGGGATTGTACAGGGATAATCATTACTTCGTCATTTGTTATTTGTTGAACTATTGATTTGTGAATGTTGACTTTGGTAGCGTGGCAGCCATTTGGAGATTGACCTTTTAGGAGTTGCAGCGTACAGTAAAGTTGTCCTCTGGAACGGACTCTTGAACACAGTAGTATATGTCTTCTAGTCTTGGACATTCTTCTTTCTCTAATTGGGTTTCTTCGTTGTTACGTGCCAAGTATGGGTATGATGGGGTGAATACTGTATTATTTTGGATTATTGGAAATATATGATAAAATTCTGAGGGTTTTGATTTTAGGATAGGAACATGAATAGCAAATATTAATTTGGAGCCGGAAAAGGTCACTTGGGTTCCAAGAAAAGTATAGTATGTTAAGATATTATTGAATTTAGGTATTTGATTGACTTTATATATTTGATTTAAATGTTTGATCAAATCTAAAATTTCGTAGCTCGATATTATTGAACTATGAAGAGTATTCAATTTTGAAAAGAGAACGGCATTTTCGATATTATCAATCAATGAAATTAGATTTTGGCAATCGAGATTTATCTGACTTATTGTTCCTTGAAAAGTTATGTATCTACCTAAAGAGTCAATTTGATTTAATATAGACGCTTGAAATTTTTCTAGATTATTATGAAGTTTTTGTTGATGTTGCCAAAGTATAGTCAATGGTTGATTATAGTGATCAATTAATTTTTTGAACAAAGAGGTTTGTAAATTTAGTTCGTATGATAGGTACATGTTTTTGATTCTCTTGTAAAAGTTTAATTGCATTATCATAACGGTCACCGTCATCTGAGTCAAAATTTCCAAATAACCATTTATTGACTTTACCTAATCCATTGATTAAGCCCCTCTTTGAACGCATATGGGGATACAAATTTTCAAATTTTCTTTCTAAAGAGTTAATTAAAAATTCAGTTCTTTCTATCATGTTTTCACTCAAACCATGATATGATATGGGATTGGAACTATTGATTTTTACTACTGTTTTTTGTACAATGGAAAAGTGAGTTTTTAATATATCTATCTGTTTAACCACTTCCTTAACATCTAAGTAGTGAATAAATGTATGTTTTGTATATATAATCCTAGCTTCACCTATTTCTACTGGAAGTATTATATTTTCTAAGAAGGTAATATTAATTTCTTCCTTAATACTATTTATTATAATTATTAGAAGGGCCAGCCACATCAGGAGTGTTAGTAACTTCATCGTCCTGTGGGTCCTGTAAAACGTTATTTAAATTAATTCTAGGTTTCCTAATAATACTTTTATGATAGGTGGCTTTATTTGTTTCTAATAAAACACCTCTATCTATCTCCACCTTTTTAAATTTCGTTAGTTTTTTATCGCGGAATTTAGTCTGTACATATGCTGATTCTTGTGCTGATAAATCGGGGGGATCATTTCGATTTTGATTGATTTTTGTAATAAAATTTTCTTTCACTTTTTCGTTACGTTCTTGTATTGATTTATATAGCTTTTTACTAGCTTCCTTGTGGTTTTGAACATAATAAGATAGGACTAGGTGATCATTAAGATCAAAGGGGTTTGGATCGTCTATATGACCTTTGATAATTTCAAAACGGGTATATTTTGTAGCAGAATGTATAGAATTGTTGTAGCTTAGTACAGAATGTTTCATTATTTGGGTAGGAGATAATTCCTTGTTTTCTTCTCGTAGACATCTGAAATATTCTATTAAACTAGAATGAAAACGTTCTACCGGCGAGTTGGAGTTACTATTTTTAGCTGTTGTGTAATGAAGTTCAATTCGGTGCAATTTACAAAAATCTTCTAAGTCTTTATTTTTAAACTCACCACTGTCGGTAGTTATTTTAAAGGGGAGTCCGTGGTGGGTTATGAAGCTTAATAAACTATCTACTACTGAAATGCCGCTAACGGTATTAAGGGGATAGGCTTGACCATATCTGGAAAATGAATCAATAACAGTAAGAAATGGGGTATTGGATATTCTAAACACATCCATGTGTATATGATCAAATGGCTTGGAAGAAGTTGGTGTCAGATTGAATTTGACTATGGGTGGGTTCATTCATTCATTCATTCAAACGTTTGGGTTGTGCTCAACAGCCCGGGCACTTGACCTAAGTCATTGTACCATTCCCAATGTTATCTACTTCCACTCCAAAAGTTTCGTGTCCTCTATATAGGTCACTAGCTTATTTGGGGGGATTTTAAGTAGTTCTGATGGTTGTATAGTTTCCTTTCCAAAATGCTTCTGTCTGAGTCCTTCTAAGTTCTTACATGAGCAGAATATATGAATAGGTGTTTCATCCCTTAGTTCGCACTTCCTACAGAAAGGTTCACTGACTATTCCCATTCTGTACAAATGTTTCCTTAGAGTGCAATGTCCAGTAACCAGGTCGGTTACTGTCTTCAAGTGTCTATGGGTGGGTTCCGGTCATATTTATTTTTTAAACATACTTCACAACTATTAACAAATTTCTCGATGTCTTCCGACATTTTTGGCCAATAATAGACTTTGGTTAAAGACATTTTCAGCTCGTTAATTCCGCGGTGTCCTTTTTTGTATACGTGATAGTATTGCATTTTTTCTTGTTGTTCTTCGATACTAGGAATATCGCTTAAAATTTTTGTACAGTGAATAAGTTTGAATGCTGAATTTTTAAAATATTTTTGGAGTGTTACTACAAAAATTTCCGGTAAATATTGCGTTTTAAAATATAAAGCATAGGTATATTTAGGATTAAAAAATTCTTTGGCAAATTTAAAAATACTTTCATCAAGTTTCTTTGTGGCAAGGTGACATTTAGTCTGGTGTTTTCAAATACATTTTCTTTCCTACATAATGTTTCTAAAATATCACCGCAAGTTAAAATTATTTGATTTTTATATTGGTTCACTGGCCTATCCGTAATGGGTATGGAAATGATTGGATTCTCTATAGAGGTATGTACTGTTTCTACATCGCTGTTTGAAATATTGTCTAATAGCGGGGGTTGGATTTGGACATTTTGTATTATGTTTATTCTATTTTGATCATTTAATGTATTATTATTTTCGTTTAGTGTATTGTCAACGTCATTAGGTGACAGATTTGGCAATTCCGTCAGGTTTCCAATTTCTTGTTGAATTATAGAATCGATATCATCTATATTGACGTCTAATGAAGCGGTTTCTAAAGCGTTAAAATCGTGGTTGGGAGGTGCTCTTGACAAAGCATCCGCCACTTGGTTGAGTTTACCTTTTTGATACTTGATAGTATATTCGAATTCTTCTAATTTGAGCCGCCAACGCATAAGGCGTGAATTCGGCTTTTTAAGAGAAAATATTAAAAACGCGGCTAAACAAGTATGGACGAAAATACTTACATCCCCAAACAACTGCAAGTAATTCTTTTTCTATTGTCGAATAATTAATTTCGGCAGAGTTTGAGGTTCGGGAGGCGTAGCATATAGGGTGATTATCTTGACTCAGTACTGCTCCTATCGCGTACATAGATGCGTCTGTCATAATTTCGAAAGGTTTTTCAAAATCGGGATAAGCCATTAAAATTGAAAGAACTCCATTAGTACCAGCATTGAGCACATCAAGGGACAATGTAAGGGATCAATTTACGGTTGTAACAAGGAAAAAGAAGAAAAAAGATCACAAAATGGGTAGTGGAGATGGTGATGAAAACTTCAAAGGCAGTGAAGACATTAATAGAAAAATATGGCTATTTTTATCTAGAGTGCCAGATGCTGTTACTGAAGACAAAATAAAAATATACATAAAAAATCGGACAGACTCTCAAGATATTTATGTCAAAAAACTCCCAACCTACTTTACCAAACCTGATAATCAAGCTTTCATGATAGGTGTGGAAACAAACCTGCAAGATTCCGTTTATCAAACAAGCTTTTGGCCAAAAAATATTTATTTTAGTCGTTTTAATTTTAAGCAAGGGCAAAGATTTTTAGATCATCCCCGAAACTCAGCAGACGCAAACCTAAGGCAAGACACCCTAACATCAACCAGTTCAAGATCTACAAATTTTCGACGAGGTGCCTCTCCAATAGAACCACCAATGTAGCAACATCAAAATACAAACTAATTCATTTCAATTCCCAAAGTCTAGCGAATAAAATCAATTTATTAGAATTATTTTGCAATGGTAATAATCCAACATTTGTTTGCATATCTGAGCACTGGTTGTGTTCTAATAAATTAACGGAAAATTTGATTGAAGGTTATAAACTTGTTTCCGGTTATACACGAGAAAACAAATCTCACGGGGGTACTGCCATCTTTGTTAAGTCAGAAATTTATCACGAATGTAATAACATTTCCTATCAGGTCAATTTTTCCTTGGAGATCCACTTTGAGTGTTCTGCAATCGAGGTAAAAAAGCATCTATGTATCCTTACCATATATCGTAGTTCCTCTTCTAACTCTAATACACAAATTTTCCTGGATAAACTGGTAAGTACTTTGGATTGTGTAACTACTAAATATCTATACGTCATTGTATGTGGAGACTTTAATATTAACTTTATTGGAACAAATCATTATAAAGAACAACTTTTTGATATTTTTGAAATGTTCAATCTTACTTTGTCGTACAATGAACCAACACGTGTTGCAAAATATGGGAATACAATAACATCTAGTGGACTTGACTACATTGTTAGTAATATTGGAAATGTTATTGGTAAGGTCACCAGTCTAGGTGTCTCAGATCATCATGCACAAGTTATTACGTGGACAATGCAAAACTTGATCAACAATGAGGTAAATACCTACATATTAGCACGAAAGTTTAACACCAACACCCTATATGAATTCAAAAATATTTATGTGAGGTCTGATCTTGAACAGAGTCAGGAGTCAGATATTGACACTGCCTTTAACACATTTATGTCAAATTTTCAATGGTGTTTTGATGTAGCATTTCCAAAACGAAAAATATTTAAGCAAGTTCAAAAAACAAAAAAAGTTCCGTTTTCACCACAACTTATCTCAGAACTTGAACAACTTAAAAATCTGAACTGGTTAAGGCACAGAGTCAATGATCCTGCCCTGACAGAAAATTACAAAATAATTCAAAAAATCACTTAACATGAAAATATCTAATGAAAAAAAACTCCACTATTCCAAAATTATCGACAGCTCTAACAATAAAGCAAAGTCTCTTTGGAGCCTGGTAAACACTAAAATGGGTAGACGTAAAAAAGAACCAGAAATAGTACTATCCGATTCCGGAGTAACTATTACAAATAAAAATGAAATTACCAACCGTTTTGCTGATTATTTTGCAACGTCTGTTCGTGATATGATTAGTGAATGTAACTTTACTGACGGTTTTTGTACGACATCTAGGATGAATAATCCATATTCTATGTTTTTTATGCCAGTCAATGAACATGACGTAAAAAATGTAATTTTAAATTTTAATAAAAAATATTCGACAGGACTTGATGGAATCCCCTGTTTGGTATTGAAAGAATGCGCAGATACCATATCTTATCAACTAGCCCATATAATAAATCTATCTGTGGTGCAAGGGAAATTCCCTACTAAACTCAAAAGGAGCAAAATCGTACCGGTACTAAAAAAAATGACCCCCAATGTGTCGAAAACTATAGAATGATTTCTTTGCTTAGCTCGTTCTCTAAAATAATTGAGAAAACGGTATACAATCAGCTAATTGGTTACCTAGATCAAAATAAAATTATAACCCCATCACAACATGGATTTCGAGAAAATTATTCAATAGAAACTGCATCAACTGAACTGGTACAATATATACATGAAAACATCGACCAAAACAAATACGTAGCAGGTATATTTTTTGATCTGACTCGTGCATTCGACACTATCAATCCCCACTACTTATCCCTAAAAATAGAAGCTATGGGCATTCGAGGTCCAATCCAATCGTGGATTAATTCCTACATGTCTGGCAGAACACTCAGTGTGTAGATCGAAGATGAATTGTCAGATGAATTTAGCACCTCTATTGGTACCCCCCAGGGTGGTGTCCTAGGACCACTTTTGTTTCTTCTTTACATAAACGACCTACCCTTATACATATCACACGGACGTGTTTTTATATATGCAGATGACACCTCAATTATAATTACAGCCGATAGCTTGGATGAGCTACTTAAAAAAATAAGAAAAATCATGGAAGAGTTCACCTCTTGGTGTCAAAGAAATCACCTTATTATATATGAAAGAAAAACCGTTTTTATTCAATTCACATCCCCACTCAAGGAAGGCAATGCCCTTGTTTTTAATTTTAATAATTGCACGATCAACACTTCTGAAAATACAATATTTTTAGGAATGGAATTAGATGCAAGTTAAATTTTAAAAATCACATTGACTGTTTATGTAAAAAATTAAACAAATTATATTTTGCTTTTAATAGTTTAAAATCTAATTTATATCAAGATTACTTACTGAATCTGTATTATGCACTAATATATTCTGCAATCAGCTGCAATGTAATTGTGTGGGGTAGAGCAAGCAAAATTGGGCGAGTATTTATTCTCCAAAAGAGATCTAACGTTTGATCTTTGGCTTAGACTACAAGGAGTCCTGTAGGAGCACCTTCAAGAGCAATAACATCCTGACATTCACAGGCATATATCTCTACAAACTTCTAATTTATACCTTTATCAACAAAAACAACCTTCAGAAAAATAGTGACATACATAATCACGATACGAGATCTAAAAGTGATATTCACTTGAACAAATTTAGTCGTTCTCAATTAAAAAAGTCGCCAACATATGCCGGGGGTGAATTTTTCAATCGGTTACCAGATGATATGAAACAAATACACCAACTCAAGAAATTCAAAACTAGTCTTAAAAAATTTTTAATACAATATTGTTTTCACTCGCTAGATGAATTTGCTAGGTGGCGTAACATCTCTTAATTCCTCACCTAATTTTGGATCTTTTTGTATTTCAAACTTTGAATATGTAACTTTTTATTTTATTTCATTTATATTCTTGTTTATACCAAATGTTTGTTATATGCTGTTGTCTGTATACATTTTAATTCTAATTTTAATTGTTTTAACTGTAGTCTTATACTGTGTCTGACTTGTCTTATGTCATATGTGTATGATGGTAAAGACTAATAAATTATCTATCTATCTATAATTATGGGCTCTGATATTAGTAGATTCTTACAATTATTAAAGCAATCGATAAATTCTTTAGTGTGTTTAACTTTATTATCTTTTTTTAAACAGTTTGTTAAAGGCTTTGTTAGTTTTGCGAAATTTTGGATAAATTTTTGGTAATAACCAAGAAGTCCAAGGAATGATTTTATTTCTTTCTGAGTTTTTGGAATTGGAAAGTTATTTATAGCATGAATCTTTTTCACCCTGGGGTGTCCCAACGTGTCCAAGGAATTCTACCTCCTTGCGCAGAAATTCACATTTGTCCAACTGGACTTTTAGGCTCGCCTCTTTTTATTTTTCAAAAACCAATTTTAAATTTTGGATGTGCTCTTGCAATCCAGTGCTGAAAATAATTATGTCATCCATGTATACAAGACATATTTTGTTTTGGAGGTCTTTTAGGACCTCGTCTCGTCTCGTCTCGTCTCGACTCTTTGAAATGTACTGGGTGAATTACGAAGACCCATTGGCATTCTAAGGAATTCATATTTTCCATTATCGACATTGAATGTAGTTTTATTAATAGAACATTTACTCATTTCTATTTGGTAGAAACCACTAGCAAGATCAAGTGAACTGAAGTATTGGGCTCTACCCAATTTATCTAAAGTTTCATTAATATTTGGGATAGGGTAACGGTCGCTAATTGTTTTCTAGTTTAGCTTCCTGTAGTCTACTACGAGACGCCACTTTTGCTGTCCTGAAGCATCCATTTTCTTTGGCACTATCCATATTGGAGAGGACCAGGGACTAGAAGAAGGTTTAATAATACCTTTCTCCAGCATATCTTCTATTTGTCGACTCACCTCTTCTTCAAGAGCGTAAGGATACCTATATGATTTCACATGAACAGGAGCTTCGTCTATGGTTTTTATGACATGTTTAACCTTAGACGTAAATGTAAGTGGGTCACCCGGTTTTAAAAATATTTCTGGAAATTTTCGGCATAAATTTATTATACTATTTTTCTCTTCGCTGTTCATATGTGTCGTTCTAATCAGATTTTTAATATCATTCTTCTTTAAATTATCTTTAAATGAATTATTAAAACATTCAAATTTATAAGTTTCATATAAATCCGGTACATAAGGAATAGAATTTATCGGTCTCAATAATTTAATGCATATATTTTTATTGGTCTCGTTAATGAATTCAACTGAAGCGAATCCATTTTTGGCCAAAGTTAGTGACTCTGGTATATAAATATCACCTAATATAGTTTTATCGATTAAAATTTCACCATTAGTGGTAGTAACAGGGATTCTTTTCAAAATTCTTTCATATGGGCCAACTGAAATCCGAAACTTTATATCAGACGGCTTCCTAAATTTGAGACGAATTATGGCGTTATCACTAATTAGCCGTTTATTCTCTAAGTCAATGTTGAAATTCATTGTTATTAAGTCATTAATTCCGATAACACCATCGTGGAAATCATACAGTATAAAATGTAACATATGATTATAATTAAACTCACGGAATGCAGGCATTTCCGCTTCATATCTAATATTCTTTGTGCCTAAAGAAGTTGAAAGTGATACATTCGAGTGAAAAATACCGTTGGGAAAAAATTTTTCTGCAACGATAGGTTTTAAAATAGATTTCGTACTACCAGTGTCGATAAGCAATTTTAATGGAGGATTTTGAATTTCAATATAGGGCAGTGGGTTATTCGAAGTTATATTGAGTTCAGCTAAGGTGGGCTGATCATTGAGGCACTTCTCTGAAAATTTGGGTTGCGATAATCGATTTCATCATTTAATTAGTGATTACCACCCTGATCTACATATTGGTTATTATCATATTCTTGGGAACCAGCATCATTTTCGTTGCAATCATTAGCAAATAATTCTTCCGATATGAAGTCACGTCTTTGATTATTATTATTTGAAAAATAGTTATTATTTCTATTATTTTGATTTGAAGTTCGTTTACTATACATTGAAGGGATTCTTGAAGTCGTGGACATGGGTTGTGGTTTAGGTAATTGATTTTGAGGAATTGGTTTGGGCTTGAAAACATTTCGCGGTTGTCCGAAGACTTGCGTATTGGTTGGATAATTATTTTTTTGTAAAAATGGGCGTTGTTGAATATTTATTGGCTGAGAGGGCCATTCATATTTTTTGGAGTTTTGTCGATATTGACTTGTATTAGAAGAATTGAATTGTGAATTCGATTGATTATTATTATAATTGTTATTTCGAAAATTAAATTTTGGAGATGAATATAATCTTTCAAAATTTTCAAATTCGCTTACATATGCTAAAGCGTGCTCAAGGGAATTTGGTTGTTTTAAATGTAGGTTATTTCTTAGCACTCCTGTACATCCGGCTATAAATGTATTTAGAGCAGTTTTATCACAGTGGTGCATTTGACAAATTTTCTCATTTTGGTTTAAGCTTGTATCATTACTGATTCTTTGTATGATACTGCTTCTTAAAATTTGAAGTTTTTATTTTTTATTTTTTCATTTCAGTTCTTTAACGTCGCTCCAACCAATAAGGTTATTAGCGCCAAAAATAGGTAGTAGGTACATGTACAAATGATTATATGAGGTGGTACAGTCTGGTTTCTTTAAGAAATTTAACTATCAGTTCTGCGTCCATTTGCTCGCCCAGAACAGTTTTTAAATTGCCTGGTAATTTATTTTGTTTTCTTGATACCAGGTATTTGGGGCAATCACTTATTATATGCTTCACTGTCAAGTCTTTGTTACATATATTGCAGGTTGGTTTGTCTTCCTATGTTATCAAAAATTTATGGGTTAAGTTGGTGTGACCTAATCGGAGTCGATTGATTTTCACCTAGTCCTCTCTGAGTCCAGTTTTTTGTCGCCACGGTTTCACGTCGCGTTTAATCTCGCGGAGCTTAGAGTTGGACATTTCCCACTCATTTTGCCACGCACTGAGCACTTTTTATGTAGCATTTAAAATCGCTTGGCACAACATTTGACACATTCACCGATCTTTCGCTTGTGGAAGCTTGCCGCGCTAGTAGATCTGCCTCTTCATTGCCACGAACACCTACATGGGATGGGACCCACATAAACTCAATTTTTAGACTAACCAATTGGAACCAATCCAAAACAACGCCCTACGTATTGCTACAGGAGCTTTTCGAACTACACCAACAAAGAGTCTTCTTTGTCTGACTGGAGAGCCCTCTCTACAGAAGAGGCGGATATACTCAAGCCTATCTAAGGCTACTACGATTGTTAGTCAACAATCTCATCCAGCAAGAAATAACACTCTGACAGATAGATATCGCGAGATTTACGAAACAGGTAGATATGACCCTCCATTCTACGAAAGAGTGCGGAAACACATGAGCAATCTACAATTACAATTTCCCAAATTTTATAACGCGAATGATCAAATCCCACCCCCTTGGCTAGGACAAACCCCATCCATAAATACAAACCTCACAACGTTAAATAAAGCAGAGACTCCACACACATTAATTAAAAAGTCCTTCCAGCAGGAGCTTAACAGATATAAAAACTGCCATGTAATTTACACTGATGCCTCCAAATCAGATGACGGAGTGGGAGCTGCATTTAAAACCCCAAGCATCTCTAGCCAATTCAAACTGCCAACAATGAGCACAATACACACCGCTGAATTATTCTCAATACTCCAAGCAATAGTCCATGTCAAAAATATCCGCCAGCCAAACACATTAGTAATAACTGATTCACTAAGCTCAATCCAGTCGATTCAACAACTTTACACTAAACATCCAATAGTCAATCTTATCAAAACAGAACTTGAGAATATAAAAAAAATTTGAACTCTATTTCCAAATTCTAATAAATTTTCATTTCTATACGGCCTATTTCTCGTGAGCTCTTGTATTAAACAATCTAAGTTACGTTTATCTGAAAAACATTGTACTAACGCATTTTTCAATAAATTCCAATTAGTTAATTATACCCGATTTCCTACCATTAACTCCGCTTTTCCAATTAGTTTTCCCTGTATGCATTCAAATATGTGTTCGTTTAATTCTCTATCACCATAATTACTATAAGTTGCTATTAAACTTTCACATCGAGAAATAAAGGTATTTAGTGTATTAATATCCCCATCATAGGGTTTAATATTTTCTAGCTTTGACTTAAATAAATTCCAGTTAACGGATCGTGGCTTTTGTGCTGCGGTTGCCATTTTCTCTAATTTAATATTACTTAATTTTTTATTCGACTCTGAATTATTTCCACTTTTACTGATAGTTAGTTTATTGAAAAAGTTTACCAAGCCAGGTTCACTCATAAAAATATAAACTTCTCTATTCGATATACGATAAAAAATAATTATTATTTATTTCGAAAAATTCTTAACAACTATCCTTCCTGAAAACCTCAAAAGGGCTAGGAGGGTGAAAAGGAACTTGGCACTTTCCTCGATAGTCGTATATACCAGTTTTTTCCCGAGTTTCTGCTTCCAATGGCTCTAGATGGATCTGTCTCGTCTCCAATAAAGGATAACTTAAAGTCCACGAAAGGGTAGGTTTCACAGATTCGCGATAAAGACGTAGAAACGTCAAAGTCGTCCCGAAACTTATTGTTTTCGACAAAAGCGAGATTTTCACAAATTTTCACGACTTCGCGAATCCTACTGACTGCGCCAGATAAGTGTTTCGAAACTGAAACAGCTTTTTTAAAAAGAATTTATTTGATATAAGTTACAAGTACATCTATTCGTTAGAATGGTTAGACAGAAAACTGAAAATATTATAATAATAAAGGTTCACATGTGCATAATAGATAGCGTTAGAATTCTTAGTAAAGGTGTCAGCTTTCTGTAGGTGTCATGGCATTGTCATCTCGTAACTCATAGAATTTATTTATTTTGTATTAGGTACCTACTTCTTACAAAATTTTTGTGTTAATTAAATAAAATGTGTTGTCCTAATTTTAAAAAAGCAGACACTCATTAAATGTTCCAGAAGTGGACTTGCTCTAATAATTATGGAGTTTTTTTAATCAAAAACACGAGTTTATTATCTTATAATTTCATACTATGTGACACATCGTTCTTGGCTATTTTTTTTTCTTCAAGAACTTTATTCAAATAATATAATACATAATTACAAATTTACATTTCTTGATTTACAAACAGCATTATTTGAACAAGAGACTCATTTCCAAATCGGCAAACACAGAGCCGGTCACGGAACAAATTATCTACAATTTATACCTATACTAAAATCTAACAAATTTAACGTGAATCAAACATCATTCCTATGAGTTCAATTCCCAAACTCCCCTTGAAAATACATTTTTAATTTATATTTGAATTGGTTAATATTCAGACTATCCCTAATAGACTCTGCCTACCTGTTAAATGTTTGTATACTTCTGTTCAGTGGGCCATTTAAAGCTATGTTTGTTCTTACATTACTTAAATATAATGAGTTATGTCTTCTGGTATCATGAGCATGTACATTGTTCACCATCTCTAATTGCGTATTACATTTGAAATTATTATTTATCACTTTGTACAGGAATTTGCTTTGTTCAATCTTTAATATTTCTGCTATTTGAAGAAGACCAGTTTCTTTGAAAACTATAACTGTTGATGTTCTGTAACTGTAGTTAACTAAAACCTTCACAACCTTATTTTGAATTCGAGTCAGAAAGATTAAAAATATCAATATTTTCATAAATACATGCACTCTCAATTGATATACAGGGTGATTCCAGATGTTTTTTATTTTTTACTCTATTCCTGGTCTGGTGGACAAAGTTACGGTTAATCAAAACTTTGAAGAGAGAAATGTTTAAATGTATGTAAGGAAACATTCTTAATCATACTGAATTGCGCGAGTAAATAGGTCGGTAAATTAGATCGCCGATATATATGAGGAGAGAGAGTAGGCTAGATTAAATTCACATGTCAATAAAGAACTAATTAAGAGAAAACGTGGTAGTTGAAACAAAACTTTGTATTGTAATATAATTATAAGACAACCTTGTGAATAATAGCTTTGAATGTTGTTTCTTTATTATTTACAGGTGAGACTAATAATTAGATTTTGTACATACTGTATTTATAATAATTACTTTATTATTTACAGAAACAATTCTTGTATTATTTATAACCTTGAACTGAATCCTACCATCTATACTAAATAGAAAGACATTATAATAATATGTATTTTATTAGCAGGAATGACAACCGAGCATAAGCTAAACTCAAAATGCTACAAAGTTGTTGTACTGTTTTAGAGTTTGAAAAAATAGATAAAGCTAACTGTTATTGCCCTGCTTCGGACGGAAGATGTAAGCATGTCATTGCTTTTCTCATGAGGCTCCATCGTAGGAGGGAGGAAACGTCCACTACGGAGACAATGTTATCTTTATCATCAGCTAAGACCTTTAAAAAGTTTATAACTACCATGGTTTTTGGAAAGAGAGAAAATGAAAGCGGTGATTAATGTCAGAACACCTTGAAAAAGCAAGAAAAGATGAATTACGAATAGTAGGCTTAGATATTACAATACTGAAAACGTACTTTCCAAAAGAATTGGATTTTTTTTAATTGCAGACTGCCTAATTATAGTTTCTCCAGATGCTATTTATGATGAATGTGTAGTGGAAATTAAATCACCAATGTTGAAAAGAATAAGGAAAACTTATTTTGATGAAGCAGGCGATATTAGTTCCAAATGTATACATCAGATTCAGATGCACATGCACCTCACTGGTAAACAAAGTGATGATTGTTAGAGCTGATCCGGACTTTGAATGAAATGAAATAATTTCTTTTGAAACATATAATATACGCCAGTTTTGTTGATTATCTACTGAAAAAGATTACCTGTTTTTTGGGAAAAAGCAATATTTAATAAAATTTTATTTGTGAACTGAACTGAACCATTATGTTATTAAATAATTTTGAACATTAATAACACCACAAGCTATAAGAACAATATTATCTACGTATTTAAGAAAATTTAGATTAATACAAGCGTTAGGTTTTCAATAACCCTCTCAATATGGATTCACAACGTATTTTATAAGGTAATTTATAACTATTCTGTACTGATTGAGAAAAAATGAAATCTTAAGAATATTGTATATAAAGTATGTTAACTTATCAGTGAATGCTTCGAGTCTTTTTATACTTTTCTGTTACTGCTTCCTTTTTTTTGCATCCTTATTAATAGAAATAAATGTTTTGTTAGATGTTTTTATCGTATTATTTTTACATTCTGGAACCGCACAATATTCATAGCTCTTTTTTACTCTGGTTCTGGTCCATTGTGTCGAATAGTTTAAATTATTTCTAAACGTTCTTATTTTACAAATATAACACTGCTTAGAGTTTGCTAAGACGTATAATAAAATATAATAAAGCATATAAGCAAGCAAAATACTGTTACTAGCTAGGTAGTCATCTAACCGAAAACCGATCGGCGCGGTATCCGCTCTCTGAACGAGAGATTTCATATGCGATGACGTCACGCCTGAAATTCGGAGAGGAGCGCTGTTTGATGTTTATAATTTTTTTTATGCGACTTGGGAGTCTGGCTGAAGTCTAATTTTTTGCACGGAGCCTCAAAATGATATTCTCTTTCTACTGGTGAAATAAAAAAAAATGTAAATGAGCCCATTCTACCACATTTGGCTGGAACTAGTCGAAGCTGCTTAGAACTGGGTTATAGACCAGACGCATGGAAAAAGAGATAATATGAAAAAAGCGATACAACAAACAAAAAATCCAATTAGCTTGAAATGATAAATAAAGCTATTGACAATTATATTAGAACAGAAATTCTAGGGAGACTACCTCTCTATCCATATCAGTATGCAGATAACCATGAAACTGTAGTATGTGCGTTTTGCTACATAGAAGGATAATAACCTGACATAATGCTTTCAAAAGAGCATTAAATAAGAGGTGTAGACCGCTTATCTAAATGACTCACTAGCGTGGTAGAGGCAAGGACGTGTGAAGACACAAGCTTTATCTGTACAACCAGAGAATGCTTACAAGGAGGAGGAACATCATCATTAATTTTGAGTTTGACGGTTGACGAGTTCCTGTGTGATTTGACTGACTATGGAATATCCTGCCAAGGTGAAGCCGATATCATTGTGATAACAGCCAGGGGAAAATTTCAGAATAACCTTTGTAACATCATACAAATAGAACTGCACTGCAATAGGTACATTTTTATGACAAAAATCCTTGTAGGAAACGGACTGTGCCATAATGTAATAGTATATTACGTAAAGTGTGTGGTAAGAAGCATTTTACGCACGAATGGAAAAGTTACGCACGATGCCTCGTAGCAGCGAGTGCGTAAAATGCTTTACAACACGAGTTACGTACTATACTTTACCTACGACCTACTTGTACTTGTATTTATAAGAAGCATAAGAAATAACAGTTACATAATTAGAGGTGCTTGGTAAACTCCATCTCTATTACTCTATTACCAATGAAAGAAGCACATTGAAGAACTAACGTTTAATCATCATTAATATATTGTTGATAATCAAAAGTCCATTTTTCAGTTATAATCAATACATACTTAGCCCTTTGTGCTTTTTATAGTTAAACGTGGCCATATCGAATGTTTTCAAATACATAGTAAATTTTGAATAAAATGGCGACGTCTATTGACAGTTGCTAAAATGTTGCTAGGAAAGCCGTGCGATTTACTTTACAGCAGCGCGTTTTTTTACAGTGCGTAATAGACATCATTACATTGATACCTACTGTGTGTTATTGACTGATTACAGGGGGGGTCGTAGGTAAAAGACATTACATAGTATGAACCTGATAAATAAACATTCAAGATTAAAAAAAATTTCATTTTCTAAGTAATTGTAATAGTGTCAAAAAATGAATTGTAGATAATAAAAATACGAATATAATGTATTTTTCAGCCAAGTGATAGTATAATTAAGAGCGAAGAAAACTATAATCATTTTGGGGATTTTTGGGGACACATTTTAGGGGGATTTTTCTCAATTTATTTAAATTTAAGTTATAGGCATTATTATCTATCACCAATGATTTCATGTGTTATTTGGAATAATTTACATCCAAATAATAAAACCCGTCCTAATTTAGGAAGGGTTTCTTTGAATATTCAATTTATTATATTCTCATTACAGCGTAATAAAATTTGTATAATATAATAACATTTTTAATTGGCGACTTCAACGCACAAATAGGAAAAGAGGATTACTTGGGAAAAGTGGCAGGAACATACACGATTCATGAGAAAACAAACAATAACGGACAACGCCTATGTAATCTGGCAGCGAGGATGAATATGATAATAAGTAGCAGTAAATTTTCCCACCCAAGAAAACACAAGATAACATGGACGTCGCCGGATAATAAATATAGTACACAAATAGATCACGTGCTTATTAATAGAAGAAGGCAGTCGTCGATCAAAGATGTACGAACATACAGAGGGGCAAATGCCGACTCGGACCATTACATGGTAGCGACAACAATTAAACAGAAAACAAAAAATATAAACGCCACAAAAATAAACCGAACCAAATGGAACCTTGAAAAACTTGGCAATGAAAACATAAGAAACGAATACGAGAAGCATGTGGAAAATATGTTAATGGAAAGTGAAGAAACGGAGAATGTGGAATTAGAATGGTATAATATCAAAAAATGTTTACTGATCTCAGCGGAAAGTCAATTGGGAAGAGAAAAAAACGGAAAAAACAAGCAATGGTATGATGAAAAGTGTCGAGAAATTGTTAAAGCTAAAGGAAATGCTAGAATAAAATGGATAAGTACAAACAACTCAGAAGATAAAGAGGAATATGAGAGATTAAGGAAAAACTGCAACAAATTGATAAGAAAAGCTAAAAGAGAATGGATGGATGACAAAATAAGAAAAATAGAAAATGAAAAAACTAACAAAAATACCAAAGCCTATTATAAAAAAATAAATGAACTAAATAAAACATATAAAGGTAAAATTAAAGGTATAAGAAATAAAAACGGCGAGGTGATACAAGAAGAAACTCAGTATAAGCAAATCTGGAAAGAATACTTCGAGGAGCAACTAACTGAAGAAGTTCCAGATAATACAATAGAGGAAGAAAGTGAAGAAGCAAAAGAAGAAAATGTAACACAGGAACCAACAAAAAATGAAATAATAGAAGTTATTAAAAGAAGCAAGAATGGGAAAGCACCGGGCAAAGACGAAATAAACATGGAATTGATTAAGTATGGAGGAGAGGAGCTGCACGAAAGATTATACCGGCTAATAAAGAAAATATGGAGAGAAGAGAGAATGCCCGAAGAATGGGAAGTCGGACAAATAGTCACAATACACAAAAAAGGGGATCAGCAGGAGTGCAAAAACTATAGGGGTATAACTCTTTTAAATGTAGCATACAAAATAATGTCAGCAATAATTCAAAGTCGCTTAGCTGGAAAAGCAAAAGCCATAATAGGTCAATACCAATACGGTTTCACACAAGGAAAGTCTATAATTGACGCTATCCATACTATCAAGCAGATAATGGAAAAGACCCATGAATACAAAATGGAAATAGAAATGCTATTTATAGATTTCCAACAAGCATTTGATTCAGTAAGACGAAGTGAACTGATGAGAGGACTGAAGGAACAGGGGATAGAAAATAAGTTGAGAAGATTAATTGCAATGACTATGAAGGAGTCAAAAGTGAAGATACTTACAGGTAAAGGAGAAACTGAGGGCTTTGTATCTAATAGAGGCGTAAGACAGGGCGACGGTCTATCAACAACACTATTTAATTTGGCTCTGGAGCATGTTCTTAGAAATGTGAACAAGGGAAATTTAAGAACGAGCGGGGGCCAGATAGCATATGCAGATGACATAGTGATAGTAACGAAAAGAAGGAATATCATGAAACAAATGCTACTAGAATTAACAAAAGAAGGGGAAAAAATGGGACTAAAAATAAATAGAAACAAAACAAAAATAATGAGAATTGGTAAGCAGTGTGAAAACAAAATGATAAAAATAGGGGGATATGAATTTGAGGAAGTGGAAAAATTCAAATATCTTGGAGTCACGATCAGCAGTAAGGGGGAACGAAGATCAGAAATAGACGAAAAAATAATGGCTGCCAATAGGGTATACTATGCCAATAAGAAACTACTGAAAAGCAATCTATTGACAAGATACACTAAATTTAACATTTACAACACAATAATAAGACCTGTGATAATGTATGGAGCAGAAACGATAACAATGACAAAAAGAGATGAAGAGGAGTTGAGGATATTAGAACGAAAAATAATGAGAACAATTCTAGGGCCAATAAAAACCGACGACAATGAATACAGACAACGTATGAATCATGAAATACTGAGAGAAATGAACGGAGAAGATATAGTAAACAGAATAAAGAGACAAAGAATAAAATGGCTCGGACATGTATGGAGACAAGGTGATCGAGCAGTCGCTTGCTCAATGCTACAGTGTGAGCCAGGTGGTAAGAGAAGGCAAGGAAGACCCAGATCTAAGTGGCTGAAGGAGGTGGAGGAGGATTTGAGAAGGATAGGAATCGTCAGATGGAAAGAAAAAACGAGGGATAGGAGACTATGGAAAAAAATAGGCGAGAAAATAATGAAATGAAGGGGATTGATCCACCCCAGAAAGCGGATCTAGAAAGCATTTATGCGGCGCAACCCCACAAGGGGTGTCTAGCCATTTTATATATATATATATATATATATATATATATATAATATGACAAATATGACTATACCTATATATTACCTATAT
>CAJUYG010002782.1:0-27288 GCA_910591675.1 Galerucella calmariensis
GATTGGTAATTTTAAAGCCAGGTACGTGCTTGGTTCACAGGTGGTAGGAAAAGAAGAATACAAATACATGAAAGAATATCGAGACGCAACACTGACATCTGATACATGTGAATATGTATAATATTTGGACAACAAATCTTTCCTCTGCGATATAAAAAAAGGATGATTCAAATTGTTCCATATATGGTCACAGTCAATATCGACAAAGAACTTTTTCAACTGAACTATCCAGTTATACTTCATATCTGTAGAGTTGGCCAAACGCAGTTGTTGTTTAAAACAGAGCTTGGGATAGCGATGATTATCCATTGTTAGTATTTTGTGTATCCAGTTGAGAGACATTTTAAAAATATTAAATGCAAACTTGACTCTTCCAGTCTCTAAACGGATTATAGCATCTGGAGTATTGATAGGAACTAAAAGAACTCTTTTCAGGAAATATAGCTGAACTCTTTCTAAAATATCCAAATACCTCACTCCCCAAACAGAAATACAATTAAACATGACACTGAGGGCGAGTGACTCCAACAATTTGATTCTAGGTTGCCAAGTATCAATTTTTGTTTTAGCCATTATAGGTAAAAGAGAACCTATTGCCTGCTTCCCTTTGTTGACACTTGATTGGGCCATTTCATCAAATAGACCTGATGAAGTGAAGACTACACCTAAATATGAATATTTATTGGTTGTAGGAATCAATTGGTTGTTGAAATAAAAATCAAAGTTAGGTTTCCGGAAACCTCCTCTAGAAAATTGCGTAATTTTTGTCTTCTGTAAATTGACAGTTAATTTATTAGCACTGGTATATTTTTCCGAAATTTTCAACTTCTTCACAACATCAATCTCAGAGTGTGCCAAAATGACAAGGTCGTGAGCGTACATTAGTGACAATACATCATTTTGGCCATCAATATTTATACCTTGCGCGCCATTGTCGTAAAAAAAGGTTTCAAAATCAGCTATAAACAGTGCAAACAATAAGGGGCTTAAAGGTTCTCCTTGTAAAACGCCTGTAGTCACTTCAAACGATTTAGTTAAGCCATCAGAACCCTTTATTTGCACAGTTGCATGCAGGTAAAGCATTTTTATCACACGGAGAATTTTTGTTGATATTCCCAGTTGAAATAATTTCTTCCACAAATCCGCATGATCCACCGAGTCGAAGGCTCTTCTGAAATCAACGAAAATTGCAAACAGTTTCCGTTTTTTATGTCTTATATGAAAATTTATGACACTGCTCAAGGTAAAAACATTATCTTGACAGCCTCGGCCTGAACGAAAGCCAGCTTGACACTCTGGCAGAATATTACATTCATCTGTCCATTGTGACAGTCTGTTTAGAATAAGGGAAGTGAATATTTTAGCACAACAGTTATGATAATAAAATAGTACCAATACATTTATTATTTTGACCGCACTGAGCAATGGTCTTAAAAATGATCAATTCTCAAGAAATGATTTTTATTGACTTAAATTACCAAATACATTCCAGGTAGCTACACCACTTTGTTTCCCATGGTGTATATAATGTATTTCACGTTCCATATACAATTTCAATTAATGTGGTTGTCCATGTATATCAAGGAAAATCTACATAAAAAATGTAATAACCAGTCTATGGAAAATGAGGAAGTTCAAAATTCAATCAATAAACACCTGATAAATGTAGTTGAATGTCGTTTGCGTTTTAAAGGGTGAGTTGAAAATGAGTTCAATATCCTCGGTACCTAATTAAGAATGATATTATCAATAATGTTTCATTTTGTTCGACATTCATGGGAAATTGGACCACTATTCTCATTATAACATTTCGTTAGCGCTTTTGTCACCTTTATCAAGAGCTATTATTTATTTTTGTCTTAGATTGCATTTATATCTATATAACGAAAATATTGACCATCATCATAGTTCACTTTCCTATGAGTGGAAAACAATATGAATATAACACGAGGTGCAGATGAATATGACAATGTTTTAATTATTATGATTTTTTTCTAGAGCGTTTGATACTATTCATATGGTCCAAAACCTCGGTATTGTTCTTCTATGTTTTGCCGGCACATTGGCTAGTGTAACTATTGTTTATAATTTTAAAAACGTAAGTCATGCTTTATCCCGTTTTAGTATGAAAATTTATGTTGTCTCAACATAACTTTCTTGCTCACGACATAAACATTGCCAAGGATTGAATTAAAACTTCCCAAATTACTGAAAATTGAGATGCAAGTAAGTGTCAAGCAAAGAATTGGTATACAAAATACCATTAATAGACTGCAGGCTGATTTATTGCGGTTGAATTTCATAAATACACAAGATAATGCATGATAGATGTAGCTTTGACGTTCCTGGTGGAGTGGAAAAGGGGTCAATCTAAAAATTTCAAACTAACTTCAAAGGCAGATCTCAGCACGTATGCAAAAGGGAAACATCTGTTTATTCTGGCACCAACTGTAAGCATCGTACCACGTATTTTAGAGGATTTCATATAATTTGCAGCCCCTTTCACCATTTTAACAGGGTCATCTCCATAGGCTCACATTTTCATAGTGCTTTTTCAGGAAACAGTAAGCGATTCTTCCAATAAAAATAATCACATTAATGGGGATGGTACTTCGCCATTTGGAGACCTCCGAAAACTTTTATCGTGATGGCCTTCTCCTGAAGGGATATGGCTATTCTATTTAAGAACATGGTATATATTCAGCTACATGGCTGGTTTTCTACCATTTTCAGCCAAAACTGAACCAATGAATATTGGCAGTACGTTCTATGAGATATATCTCATATACTTTCACAAAACTTCTTGCATGAGTTCGCTATTATGGTTCTTTTGCTCTAGTTTGTTAAAGCAATTCCATGATGCTAAGTTTCCTGACTATTCAACTCAGTTCAATAATCGTCAGAGTACTGTTCTTTGCTTTTCACGATGTTTGTTGCAGTTATTTCTTCGTATCTTGAGGAAACAGTTTATGTGATAGGAGGATAGCGCTAATTCACGATGTTTTTCCACTCATATCTATCCCAGCACAACTGTTTATTCTAGTAAAGCCGTTAGGGAATGGATGGTATATGTCTATAGTAAACACGAAGGATAAGCATATAATAATCTATACCACATCTTATTGCTTACAAAGTTGAATTATGAAAGATAACAAAGGTTTGAAATGATATTTTGATATTTTGGTTTCAAAAATTCAAATTTTTTGAATCAATTTGTCAAAAATGTGAATTAATCGTAATTTGTATAATTATCACTAAAGCATTTTTTTACAGAAAACGAATCAAGGGGAATCCATTAAGATGTATTTCATTATAATTATTACCTTAACTGTAGTGGTTGTACTAAGTTTGTGCGGTCAAGCAATAACAGACGAGGTAATCATAGTGAACAATATTTCAATAGGATATATAATTATATAGACATATACAGGGTGTTTTCAAATGACACTCACAACGTCTGCATATAACTACCTCTCGTAAAATGATACAAGGATTGAGGGGTCCAGCCTATTTACTTTTCGAAATATGGGGTGTAAGAGTTATGGAAGTTCAAATGTTATGATTTGATAACTTCAAAATGGATGAATGAATTGATTTGATATTTGGCAAGTTCTTTTTAAATGTAAAAGGGCATATTTTGATGGAAGTAGTGATTTATGTATTAAAAGCGAAAAGTTATACATTATTGCTTGAGAGTAATGGTAATTACTCGAAAGCAATAATGTCACGTTTTTGCTCGTAATACATACAACATTTTGCTTGCAATCATTCAATTGTAACTATTAAAAACAAATATAAGGTGGAATTCATAAGAACTTTCAAAATCTTCCAGTTTAAATATGTCAATTCAAATATGTTTCAAACTTTTATATTTATCACTGTCAATACAATTGTGTTTTGTAGTATCGGCAACGAGCGTTTTGCCATTTTTTCTAGCTCGGCGAGCGAAAAGTAACTCTCCTCAAGAAACGTCAACTTTCCGTTGTCAAAGGCAAGCGAAAAAGCCTACTTTACAATGTGCAACCATTACTACAAACACAATTGTATTGACAGTGACAGATATAAAAGTTTGAAACATATTTGAATTGATACATTTAAACTGACAGATTTTAAAAGTTTTCATGAATTTTACTCCATATTTGTTTTTAATAGTTACAATTAAGTGATTGCAGAAAAAATGTTGTATTTCTTACGAGCAAAACGTGACATTGATTTCGAGTAATTACTCTCAAGCAATAATGTATCACTTTTCGCTTTTAATACATAATTAAATAACAATTTTCAATAATCTTCTACGAATAATTCAGATGTATTGCTGTTTTATTAATTAGTTCTTGTTACATATTCCAACCATTAGTAGTCTGGTAGTTGTTGAAAAAAATTTTTTTTCCATTGCATTATTGAAAAGTGATCATGCAGACTTCTTGGAAACATGAAATATCTTGAAAACTACTAATTTTTTGATATGTAAAGGTTATACGTTTTCCACGTGAGAACCATTGAGGAATACAGAATTGAATAAAAATTGCTTCAATTGCCAGTGGCGTAAAAAATGGGAGTGGGAAGGTGACATTTTCTTCCAACACTCTATCAAGAAGTGAAAAATGGTTTTTCATCAAAATATGCCCTTTTATATTCAAAACAACCTGCCAAATGTCAAATCAATTTATTTATCCATTTTAAAGTTAACAAATCAAAACATTTAATCATTCTTCATATCATTTTGTCCAATTTTACGAGGGGTATTCACAGGCAAACGTTGTGAGTGTCATTTGAGAGCACCCTGTATATATATATACACAAGCATCATTTGAAAATTGTCTAATATCTATAAACCTGTGATATTTGAAATTTTGTTGATTTAATGTTTTTCCAGTCCCTGAAAATGCGAGAAATACTATACGAATGTCCTTGGATGTATTGGAATATGAGAAATAGAAGAGTACATTTAATGATCATATTAAATACTATGGAGCCATGGAAAATTTCATTTTATAACTTATGCATAGTTGGTCATAGATTTATAACAGAGGTGAGGTAAACCTTCATTGCTATTTATATTTTGGGCAGCGTCGTATTAAGATCGTGAATTTCGAGAGATACGAAAAAAAAACAATTGTATTGAATTGGTAAGTTCAATTAAAGGTTGAGTAACTCAAAAATTTTGAAAAACCATTCATTTAATAAGCTAATTATTATTATTTAGTTAGAGAATATCATGATAGCCAATAATTTTGAAATACCCTGAAAGAAAGTTTTGAAAAATATCAAAAGCGGAAGTGAAAGCAAGTATCAAATTTCAGAATTATCTTTATAAACCTCAATAGATAATTCCAAATCAATTATATCTGTTAAATTTGGGTACAAAGAAAATTTAAATTGTGAAAAGTGGTACTAGTGTATGTAACTGGTGTTCAGTCTATTCATGATTAAACATGAAGAAGGAAGGATGAAGGAAAGCACGCGACATCACTTCAACTATTCACACTATATTATACAATTATACAATTTGTACAATATTTACACTTATTACAATGAATTGTAGGTAGAGCTCCATTTTTAGGTACAAAACCATGAACTTGTAACTATAATTCAACAATTGCGAATCAACCTACCTCCTAGACACGCAACTGGGGGTGCTTCGTTTTCACCCAAGTCAACTTCAGGGATTTCTGTACATAAGAGTCCCAATCAATTTCTATTACCGAATCAACCCAAAAGTTTTTCTGCCGTAGCTTATCAAGACACACGTCCGAAGTTTTTAAGTAAACATAGTCAAACAATAGGATCTTTATATATTTAACATCCACAGATATGGTCACTAATTTTCCAGGAAAGCACGGAGGAATCACAATAAATGACCAGCCCATTCCAGCTAGACGTCTGATAACACTCACAGTACGGCTAATTTTTTACAATGTATATCCATAAATACCTCATCAATTACTAGTAACTCAATTGCACAATTTGGGATGACATCTTATATCTCCTGTAAATTGCTTGCGTGCTAATATTCCAAGCCAGATAATTCTAAGCTTCCGTAGACAAGTATACCCCCACACAATAACACTAACATACCCGATTCAAGAATCACATCCTTTGATAATACCTAGTACAAAATTTATCTATCAAGAGACGATCTGAACTGCTTCAATTGCAAACAGCTAAGACACTTAGCAGCCCAATGTAAACTCTCCAAACAAACAGGCGAACCCTCTACTAATTAAACTTACTTACCTCAAGAAACATCAACTAATTCATCTTATCAACTTCATTCTCATCCGATTGATGATCTTACCCCAGATACTTCCCAAGGATCAACCGATGTCAACTACTACCACTACCACTTTGACTCACTCAAACCCCACTCTAGAGGATCTAAGCATAGAAACCCATCCGTCGTCAAAACGCACTCATACAGAAATACTTACACCAGCAGAAGAAGTACCAACCAAATCTGAGCTAAGATTTAAACAAGCAAAAAATGTCAGAAAATCCCCGCAAAATCAACAACCCAACTTACTCTAGAAGAACAACTTTAACCGGCAAAGGAACACATCGAATTGAACTCATCAATGTATCCTGTAACCTACCCAGAATTAAGGGACTTCTTTAAAAACTCAAAATGATCGAAAGATATATCAAGCGTAGCCAGACAATATACAGAAGACATCGAATGGCTAATTAGTACTAAGTATTAAGTAAATTCATCTCTAGGTCCCGATGACATACCATTCGCATTAATTCAAAACTTACCTGACAGAGCAAAAGAACATCTATCGTCAATATATAACCTTATATTCACGGAAAACACTTTTCTATCTTCTTGGTACAAAGCAATATTAATACCGATATTGAAACCCAACAAATCAAAATCGAACCCAAATTCATACCGTCCCATAACTCTAACAAATAAAAGGTGCAAACAATTGTTTATCCAACGCAAAAAATGGTTAAAGGAAGCACCGGTCTACAACAGATAACCTAATTCATTTAAAATCATTTTGTACCAGAAAGTCTAGCGAACAAACAAATATGCGTGGCCACATTTTTTGATATCAATGGTCTAGAGACGTGGTGTTAGCAGAAAAAGGTGTGAGTGGAAATATTCTGAGATTTGTTACGGAACGGAACGGAACGGAACTCCTCAAGGATCGGTATTAAGTGTAGATAACCTTATAACTGGTAGCTATTGATGATAAAGTGCAAAACATTAAATCTCCAATATATGCAAGTGTTTATGCCGATGATATAGTATTATACACATACAGTGAGGAAAAAAATTTGAGAAAATTAAGATCAATGTGCAAGCAGCTATTAATGACATTTTCCACAGTGGGTGGCAATTGTCACCCCACAAAACTAGAATTCACTCGACAAACATCAATCCACCAAGACCTCACCTTGATTAAACAACTCCCAAAAAACCAAATGCTGATAAAGTCAAATACCTAATGATGCACTTTGACAAAAAATTAAGCTGGAAATTCCACGTGGAACAACTGAAGGCACCATGTCTTCCAGGAATAAACATGCCTGAAATTTCATCAAACGTTAATTGGGGAAGCGATCGGAAAACCCTGCTACACTTTTATGGCAGTTTCATAGATCACGCATAGATTATGGATCGATTATCTTTGCATCAGCAAGTGAAAGAACACTGAAGGAATTAGATGCCATCCAGCGCACGGCACTGCGTCTCACAGTCAGAGCATTTCACACAAGCCCAGGAGACGCAATTATAACCGAATCGGGAGAATTGTCCCTAGAGTTTCACAGAAAATTTCAAAGTCTTTCATACGCCATTCAAGTATCCTCCAATGAAACACACCCTTCAAAGCATTTCACTTTCTCAAATAGATTCAAGTCTCTCTTCACCAATCATCCTCATATGTCACTTCCTTTTTATGAAATAATTATCAGAATCTGTTGAAGATACCCACTCTTATCCCCACCAGTAACTCCACAAAGTAGCAACACTTCCACCTTGGCTGTCGCATTTACCCAACTATAATACTTTACTACTGATGTTATACAAACATGAATACCCCAGACAGTTAATTATAAACAATTCCCTAACTATCTAGAGCAGTTACCAAGAATATGAGCATGATATTATATACACTGACGGATCAAAAACGAAGCACACAGGCCTTCCAACACCATTTTCTCTATGACTTGATACTCCACCCACCCCATAAGAACTTCTATCGCATGATATAATTATGGTCTTTCAGGGGTCGTAGTGAGCCAGAACCTATTTATTCACTATCAACTCTTCCCTTAAGACGAAAGCTTTTTCACATGACTCGTCGAAATCAAAATCCTTACCTTTTTCCAAAAGATTATACAAGGGACACAATTTACAAGACATTGGTAGAAATCTACTATAATAATTGACATTATATGAATTTAATCTTTATAATACCAGACCAACATTCTTTTGTGCATTCTGCAATAAGTACATATTATCATCCAGATAACATAAAATTGATAATTTTTTTTCCTGATTTAAGTGATCTGTCTAAATTGAATCCAGGTTTAAGAAACGTCTATAGTCTGTTTTAATATTGTTGAAGTCAAAATACTGGATTTCTTGTCAATCAAAATGTTCGACTGATAATGGTCGAGAAAAGTCTAAAGTAACTGGTTGTGTAGTGCTGTTTAAAATAGTAGTAAAAGCTTCGTGATATTTAGCAATTGTTAGACTTTCGGGGATTTCGCAGTTATGAAGTTTTTGGTGGGGTATGATAATTTCTCTACTTTGTATAGAAGTTTTCACTTTAATTACTTGTTGACATCTTGGGCCAATTGTTTAAATATTAAGTTCGTTTGATATGGGATGAAATAATTATTTCAATTTACAATGGGGCGTTACCAAATATTCTTTTTTTAAATCTAAATTGGCTTCTAGAAATTTCAAATCATCTATCCCAATAAGACCGTCAAATGTATTGTGAAATTTGAATAGGTAAAATTCCAATAATACAGTTTCTGGTAAATTAAATATTTTTGGATTAGGTATAGCTACACTGTACTTGTGTGAATATTTTTGAAACACTGTCAATACAATATATGGTTCAAATTTTATTGAATTAGGAAACAATTTATAAGCGATATTGGGATTAATGAATGATTTGTGTTATCTGTCTCTGGTCAAAAGAGGCTATTCTTGAAATTTTCAATTATCAGTTGGTGTATTGTTTGATTATTTTGATCACAAGGTATATCTCTTAGTTTTGATAACTCTGTTTATAATATTGGTCTTCACCAAACTCGGTATTAAATGGTTCTTATGAGATATATCTTGGTTGATTACCGAAATTAATATTTCTATTAGAATTAGGTGAATTGGTGAAATTTTGATTTTTATGAAAAGTCGATGGACCGGATATTGGTTTTGAAGTATATCAAGTAGACACACTCATAGGTGTAGGATTTGCTAATACTAGGTTCGGATTTAGTTTGAAAACTTTTCTATTATTGGGGTTTCTGAGGACATAGAATTAGTTGGGTGTCTTGTGGTCTGGAAATTTTGCCTTGATTGTGTATGAATGGGAAACGAATTTCGTCTGAATTGATTATTTTGTGTTCGATAATTGAATGAAAAATTTGGCCCACCATTGAATCTCTGATAAAAAATTGGCTGTTGGCCTCTGTGTTTGTTCAGTGGAATTTGGGATGGAGTAGAATCTTTGTTCGAAACATTTTCTACAGTAAGATATTGCAATGCTTTATTCAAGGTCGAAGGTTCAAAAATTCGGATCTAAATTGATTCATTTCTGAATTTAAATTATTGGGTTCGTTTGCTAAAGCTTAATTCTCACGTTCGTTTGTAATTTCTTCCATGGAATGAAATAAATTGATCGATTCAAAAAGTACTTACTCAAAAAACAACACGACTATTAACATGTTCCTATAAAGATGACTACTAGATCTGCGAATCTGTCTTCTCTATGTGTAGGTCTTCTTTGCGAATTGGGACGATTTTTATTCCAAATTCCGGTAGTATGCTGGTTTTGTGGTTTTGAGCTGCGCAGAATCTGCGATAGATTTGGTTTCCTGATTTCTTAGGAGCTTCCAGCACAACACTTCCACACAATGACACACCCTGTATTGTGAGTTCGATTATCAGTCTATCGTTTATTAACGAAAAATGCACGTACGATACGCGGATTCCTGAATATTCTACTGACTGCGCCAAATAACTTATCGAGAATGCCGTCGTTTCAAAAAAAAATTATTTTCACAAATTATCAAATTCTACAAATGATTCTATCAAATTGTGGTGTTAATTATATGAAACAAGTCTAACGAGTCTAACGAGATAGTTAATCACTGAAAACAAGTGTTCATAGATAAAGAAATTTAATATTCTGCAGCTGTAATCAGCTGTTTTCCTAGAATACACCAGTGAAGGCGTGAAGTAATTCGTGAGTTGAGAACTATACAGGATATCACTGACGACTTTATTGCTATCATACAGTCAGAATATGAATTAGCTGCTGCTTCAGTTTTCAGAAACCCTAAAATAGGCAAAAGAAGCCACTGAGCTGCGTCAAGACCAGAATGAAGTCCAAATCAATTGACATCCTTGTTATAATCCAGGTGACAAGGTTTGGGTGACACTCTCTGTAGCGCTGCTAAAGGGTACTTGTCAAAGCTTGCACCTCGGATATAAATAAAGACAAGAGCCACCCCTATACTTAATTTAATTATAATATATCCACGAATTCCAAGACCTAGTAAACTTCAGAGAGTTTTCAAATCAGTATCTCAATGGATATCATCAAAACGCAGTACCTGCATTTCTTATGATTGAATTGAAGCATAGGAGTAGACAGAATATTTATAATGTCCTCTAATGTTTTGAACATTTTTCAATGTTACCCATACAAGCTATAATATGTTTTTTTTAGGGAGCAAAATTTGTATACAGTATAGGGGCAGTGTTTTCTAATCTTAAATGAGGAGAAGATATAACTTTCCAAAAATGTCTTGGATTTTTATTTAATTGCAAAGAAGCACACATCTCACTTAGTCAGTGTTCATTAACTACAGAAAAACCATATACATATCCACCCAATACGGTGGAGTTTTTGTAGGGGAATTTTCGAAATGGAGTGTTAATCAGCAGTGTGATCCACAGCAGCGTGGAAAAGTGTCAATTGCGTTGGATGGAAAATCGGAAAGTAATAGATTGGTAGAAAACAGTGTTTTCAGAAAAAAAGAATTTAACTTGTGATGATAGTCTTAATGCCCAGAGAGAAGAGGATTTCCAGGTTTCCTATACTGTTTCTTCTTAATAGCACAAGTGAAGTTTTTCATTCACTCACTCCAGATCAATAAGTTTTAATTATTTATGTTGATTATGATGAAATGTGACATCAAGGACTAAACATGAGGTCTAGATCAGCTGGAATCTAGATCTAGTCAAAATCAGTCTAGAATAGAAGCTAGTGATGGCGTTAGTTGGTTTCAAAACTTGAGAAACATTTGGATCCATAACTTTGTTATCATGTGTGGTGCATTTCAGCTAATTATATACATTGAAATTCAAAACTCTGGAATCACATTGGACTAACAAGATTTATCGTTAAATGAAAATGAAATTGTTTATATGGTGATTCAATATTTCGATTCCTTGCCAAGTTTGAATAAATTCACAAAAAAGCTTATTCAACAAGTCTCATTTTTCCCACAATTTTCCTCCAATTAACACGAGAGCACGATATGTGATGTAATTAGAAAACCATTTCTATACCGGTTTCCGTGTATAATATGATTACATAACCAGAATGGGTGGTTGCATAGTGAAGATATCCCAAACCCGTTCAAATGTAGTAGATGTTTGTTCTAAGTGAATGGTCTACTTTTTGAAAAGTATTTTGTAAGGCGTTATAATAGTATGATACTATTATCTTGACATCTATTGATAACACGCTCCACTGAAATATGACAATTGTTACAGAAAATTGTAATTAAGGAAATGAAGTTAACAAGGAACACTGGTAAGAGTGTATCTTAGCGCCAGAACGAGCTTAAGCGTGGAATAACTCTTAAAAAGGTCACAATTTTGAATATATCAGAGAATAAAATTTTTTCCTTCTGATGATTTCTTATTCAATTCTTCAAGGTGTCACATTCACTGGAATCAACCGGGAATATTTTCTCTGCTCCTAGCATTGCTCCACTAGGAGGTCAAAAAAATTTAGCAATATTCTATAATTATGACAAGGAAACAGAAATAAGACTTTGTAATTATTCAAACAACTTCCAAAAAGTGAAAATGAAATTTGTTTTTTGAGAACCCAGCCGTTCTGTAACTGCGTAACTGCTATTTTGCATACTCTGTGGTGACTATGGTGGAGAATAGTAGAGTAGTTGTCACCTTGACAACTATTATTATATTCACTTTGTTACATGCATATGAAAGACTGTTGTGAGCTCCGCTCTTTTAATAAGGATTTCAACACCATGTTGTTGACATGCTTTAAACTTCTGGCGACAAGTTAACGCCCCATGATCAGTTTTTTTGGAGAAGTATTCTTGTAGTGGACGTTTTGTCCAGGAGATCTGTGCAGGTGCACAACTTTTGTTCATAATGCCGCAACAACCACCTCAAATCAGCATTGTGTGGGAATTGGAGCACTCCTCGAGTTCATTTTAAAATGTATACCTGGATAGAATGGATCAGTATTTCCTTGCCCATTAAATTGAGGATGAGAGGAAAATTGCTGGGTTAATTACCGCTATTGGTGATGAAGCATATGATGTTTCGGAAGGACTATATAATCCAATATTACCAATGGATAAAACCTATACTTGGGAAATTGTATGAAATTTTGAAAAACAATTCCCAAAAAAGGTGTCAATTTTCAGAGTGCGGGTTGAATTTTACGATTCAAAGCAGAAAGAAGATGAGCAGGTAAGAGATTTTTATGTGAGATACAAAAATAAAAACATAAAATGGTAAATTGGTGATAATCTAAATAAAGTGTTGGAAGGTAAGTTCATCTCAGGAAAACAGAAAGGTTCAGTTCTTGAAAAGGTTTCCCAAGAACATACATCCACGCTTCAACAAATGATTGGATTTACCTTGAAAGAGAAGCAGCTTCAATGCAAGCTCAAAATATGGCGCATCAAGTAGATAACCAGAGTGCAGGGTCATCCCAAAAAAGCATGTAGGGGTCAAGGAAAACATGCCTTTCTCAAGAAGCCAGAAATTAAAAAGCAAGCAATATGCTTCCACTGTGGCTTGGATGATGACAATTGTGAAACTTGCAAGTACAAGAAATTTAAGTGTTAAGAATGCAAGAAGGTAAGGCATTTGGCTAAGGTAGGTGGTGATAATAATTTTGTAGAGCTTATAACATTGCTCAAAACTACTAAAAAGTGAATTGAACCTAATAAAGTATTGAAATAGTATTTGATTGAGCAGCTGTGATAGTGATGTAATCACATAGGTGGGTGAAATTATTGTCACAGTTCTGCATGATATAGACTTGTACTGATGAAAAATGGTAATGCATTAAATAGCTCCAACTTTGAATCAACAGGTAACCAGCTTGATGATAATATGAATACTATAGTTAATGATTTCAACTTAGATGAATTACTTGCAACATATTTAAATTTATAAGAAGATGTTTTAGAACCCACTCTGTGAACCAACTCATATTTCTAGTGATTAAACCATATAAAACGAAGGCTGCGTTTTTCAAAATTAGTTATAGTGCCCAGACTCAGGTTAAGGTTCTTGGCTTGTGAAACAGACTGGCCAATATGGAAACGAGAAATAAAATATGGTAGATGTAGATTCGAAGAATTGGTGGTTTGCTAAAGTGTATTCAGGCATGCTACAAATTGTTCTGATGTGTTTGCTTAATACAAACAATTCGAAGGTTTTTGTAGCGTAGAAGTAACAGGTAAAAATGCACTTGTAAGCGTTACCATTAAAGCATATTGTTTTATGAAAAAAATCATTAAAATTATTCTCCAAAGCTGTTTCAGATATTCCGAGAAACCTGATCTTCATTCTACAACATTCTTTACATCTACAACAAAGCGTTGGTGAGTTAATGGAGGACCATATAGTTTCGGATGGAGAAGCCATTACATAGCTTTGCATGTATTCGCACATGATCACAATATGAAATAAAGCAATGCAACTCATTTTTGTCCTTTTTTATTCACATTATCCAAAAAATATCAATCAAGAACATCTGTGGCCGCAATACAAAGGCATGGTGGTGTAATTTCAAATCAAGTTAAATTAGAAGAAATGGCAAGAAACAGCATGGTACGGAAAAATTCTCGAAGTGCTACGTACTCAAGTACCATGGAAGCTAAAATTATCACTATGGAACTTAGAAATAATTTCATCATAGGTTTAATGCATTGGACAAAAACAATATTGCCACTCTGATTCAGGGCACACTAAAATATGAATTATTATTACATGATAAGGGCAGAGGATCAAGTCCTATTTTGCCCATAATAATTTACAGAGTATGAATAAAACAGAAACTGACACCAAGCCTAAAAAACTACACATAAAAAATATAGGAGTCTATTTGATTTTCGAAACTATTAACATTTTCCGAGTTAATTATTTGCTGAGGAAGACCATTCCAAATATCGAAAATTCTGTTACTCAAAAACTTTTTGCCTATAGCGAGTTCTGAAAGGCTCTGCAGCTCAACAGAAAATGGCGTGCTGGTCACCTACTACGCACGCTAGTTTCCTCGAGCATGTCTGGCCTTCGTACTATGCGATCGGAGGTTGAAAAAAAAACTCTCTCGTATACAAATAGTTTCAACTTCGAGTTTTATTCAATCAACTCTCTAATAATTGGAAATATAGGTCGCCCATTATCATCTTAAGTAAGCTTGCATAATTCACGTGGCGTAACAAAGCAACGTGGCCACGTCTTGTTTTAATTCTTAGATACAATTAAAAAATAAACTGGAATGAATATAATAGTATACTGTTTTGAACACAGGGCGACTTTCAGATGCCGTAACGCAGACTTACCCTATTAGACCAGTGCATGCAGATGACTTTGTTCGTGGACAAAATTAATAACAGAGAACAGTTTTTCGTAACTTTAGGCGACTGTTGTGGATATTACAAATACATAAGCCGTGATTTTTGTCGAAAAATAATAAGTTTTCCAAGGTGATATTAACAAAGAATCGTGAAATTACCCATAACTTTAACCTAAAAAAATACTGAGTTTTTAGTACCGAGAATTTTCAAATTAATTCCTTAGGTTAATGTTATGGTTAATTGTTTGGTTATTTGTTAATATATATTACCTTCTTTTTCGACAAAAATTACGGCTTATTTTGCACATAAGAAGGCAAGGTTTCTGTAAGTTTCATGAAAAAATGATTTGTTTGCGCGAGAAAAAAAAATAAAAACGAAAAGCACGGCTCTCTTGATTTTTCTCATAATATTTGATTTTTCGTCTAAGGTTCAACTTATTACATATTTATAAAAACGTTTTTGGCTACTACTACTTTTCGGCATGTCGTCTATTTTATTTGCTATTTTGACATAAGGGTAACCTTAAATTTGATAAATAAAATCATCAGGATCGTATTCAGACAAATTCGAAAGGGCTATGAAATTAATAATCACCAGCTTCTTTTTCTAACTGAAAATACTTGGGAAATTTCAAAATGCTGATGTTTTTTCGTGTATCTGGGCATATTTTTGTATTATTTAGATAACTATAGCAATAAGATTAATATTCACTTTTCGTAAATAATAATTGACCTTAAACAACAAAGTACAGACCTGACGAGAACTGTGAGTGTGACAGTAGAAAAAGACGTAAGACACATTGCCGCTGCGAAAGTGATACCTTCATAGTATTTTGAATTCCCTATTGATAGGTTGCTCTTGCGCGTAATATAAACATCAACCAATTAAATTTTTGTCAAAGATTAGGGTTAACGTTTGTAATACATTCAAACGGTTCATAATTGTGATATTTTGATAATTATTAATCACAGACCTGCTTTTTTTCCATTACTTCCTACGTAATGTGTTAGAAGGACATTGAAAATCGATGACGCACATGAAGAAGGGTATTATTTCAACCACATCTACATGTGAATATACATGTCAATGAATTGAAAAATAATGGAGAAGATGGATGAAACCGTTTATCCGGAGCTTTGTGATGGAATTGCTTCAAAGGCGACGAAAGCAACAGGGAAACTAATGCCTGCACAGTCTGCAAATTGATTAAGTTGGTAGTTTTTGTTGTGTTTCCGCACGAAATTAAATTTTAAGCTTTTATTATGTCAAAACTCAAAATCAACTATTCAATGTTTTTTGATTACACTTACTGGCTCTGATACTGTAATAGCTCACTTACTCGACTTAAAATGGAATCAGTGAATGAATAGTTTTGGAGTACTGAGAACAAATACATTTTAAATGAATGAAAAACATGGTTAATCATGATATTTTGATCCCTATATTTTACAGTTAAAATGTTTTCAATTAATAATGAAATACCATGTTATAATTTTTGAATACTTATTTTATACATCAATATTTTCTTATTAACTGAATTCTTGATGGTTGTGAAATTCTATTTATATTCCAAAAATTTAGCCGTTCCAGATTACTCACAAATTTTGGAAATAAACAAAGCAATTGCATTTTATTTGTGGAAGCTTTTGATTTTCTTCCTTTCGTATTGTGTATCCAGATTATTTCTTGTTTCTCCCGTTTTCTATATTTTTCGAAATAAATCCGGATTTGTCTTTCCACCTCATTTAAATTGTTAACTTGATAATGGCGATTGGAATGTGGGAGCTTGCTACCTAACTGTAAGTAATTTATTTAGTCATTTATAGCCTTAGGGTCGTATTTCCAACCTTCTTCTATGGTAACAGTGCTGGTTAATTAAAAAAAAGACCGTTCGTGCAAAACAGTTTTTTTTTACAGAGAAATGTGGTTTCAAAACAAACCATAGCACTAGGGCTGATATGAATGTACCTAGAAAAAAATGTTCTTCCGCCTTGGTCGATACACGACTTTGTTTCAAGCAGAGACTATTGCCGCTACAGCTTGTATCTTATCTTATGTGGTCACACAGGGGAAGCGATTAGCCAGCATCAGTCGATGTAGCAAAATCTAAACTGTCCCGGCGTAGGTAAGGCACTCAAATTAATACGTGTTGAGGATTTGGAACGAATCATTAGTCGTTCATCACCGAACTAACCAACGCAACCAACCAGAGAATTCCTTGCAGATGTTATTGAAGGAGGTATTACAGATATTTTAAAATATTATCAAGACTAAACCGAGCCACTTGAAATGATTCAAGAACTGCACTAAAATTTTTTATATTTTCAATGAACTTATTGTCTATCGACAAGTTTTCCTAGGAAAACGCGGTTCTGCGGCCAAACGTTTTTATTTTTTGGTTCCAGATCCGCAATGCTTGATCTAGGAATATTTTCTTCTACTTCCGGTTTGCGTGAGGTATTTGGTGTCAAATTAGGTTACTTAGAAGAACTGTCCAGTGCTTTTTGTACTTCGTCCAATCTTTGGAATCCGCAGGAAAAAAATAGATTCTAGAATCGAAGACGCTTCTAATTGACTGGCATTATAAGCGAAATACAGTTGGGAAATTCTTTTTGAAAATAAAAAGTTGAGAACTTTTTAATACTTGGCAACATTTGCAAAAACTATTGTTTAACTCGGCACTATTGATAATCACCGCATACCAAATTTCCACTTACCAATTATGTCAAGTCCTTGCTAAGATATTTAACCATTCCCGTTCCGTAAAGTCAATATTATGATTTTGAACTACTTTAATATAACCATAATTATAATGGAATACATAGATATCAAGTCGTAAATAATATCTGAATATCTTCTCATCAGAAGTATAGACACTAATAATAGTTTCCATTGCTCGTGATTAATAGCGCCTAATTTGTAGATAGATATATTCTGTAAACTTAATTTGTGCTTATAGGTACTGTAGGCTTTACATCAAAATGATCGTCCCATACATATGTTGTAGGAACCATTAAAAATTCTTTCGGTTCACGTCCAACCTGCCCAATCCATAATTTTCTCCGTTTTGAATCAATTTTGGGGACTTGCATAAAACGCTTGTAAGGGGTGGTTATTGTAGTACTTCTGCTCAATGAAACAATACACCATTTTCAATTTCTGTTCCTTTGCGTTCTAGATTCTCATAACCCCTCTTTTCCAATGTTAATTCTCAAATCTATCCTAACATGTCTGAAAACAAACTAAATCTGCATGCTATTTGGGGCTAATATTCACTTATATTTAAGATCTATCGGCTTAAGCATCAAGTTAAGACAACTTTTTCCCTTCTATCCAGTTTTCTTCATCACTTGTCATAACAGTATTACTCTGACCTCTTGGACTTTCACTATCTCCATTATCGCTATTTCACAGGGGTGATTTTGATCGTCTTAATCCTACCAGATATGATCCAATCTTCGATTTTACCTATTTCTCCCATTTTTTTATATTGGTATACCACCAAAAAGGTGTTTCAGCCAATATTGCTATAATTTTTTCAATCGCTTAAATGAGAATGTCACGTTTCATGGTACATTTTTAGTACCATGCTGTTTTTCGTCATTCATTCTGATTTCACTTGATTTGAAATCATTCCACTATGGCCTTTGTATTGCGGCCACAAATGATCTTGATTAATATTTTTTGGATAATGTGGATAAAAAAAGGACCAAAATGAGTTGCATTGCTTTATTCCATATTGTGATCATGTGCGAATATGTGCAAATCTATGTTATTTTTGACTGCTATATATTCCAAGTAATGGCTTCTTCATCCGAAACTACAGTTTCATTTTACTAACAAAAGAAAACTTAATTACCTAAAAAATTAAGAGAATAATTGGTGAATACAATAATAAATAAATTTTAGGTACAAGCAACGATTTCAAACATTAACAAATATTAATACGAAGTGAGGATGATGTAGATAGGTATAGTATTGTACGATACTAATTTGGTACGCACCAATCCGTTCACCGCAGCGTACACTGTTGTCATTTCGAGTGATTGATATTTTCACCTCTCGTCCCAGTCAAAATGATCGACTAATGTAATTCAGCCCAAAATATAAAGGTTGGCACGCCACTGCGCGTAGATACTTTTGTCTTTTTCAGTTTTAGAGCTATGTGTTTTTTGCCACTTGTAACTCGTACTTGTAATAACATAAACTAATAAAGTTAATCTGTCTTGAGAAACCAACCAACGCGTTACATTTTTAACAACTAAACGGTCAAAAATTACCATTTTCCCAAATTAATCCCACAATAACTGCTGAATTTGCGGGTGTATTTGAGATCACGTTCGCGTTCCATTTTTTAATCGATGAACTATACAGTAAATCAATTTAAAAACTTGTGAGTCTGATCATGAATGATGTTTTTGCACCATACTGAAATTTCGGGCGATTCGCTAGAAACTACAGACCTCTACAATTATTTTAATTATATATTTAATAATACTTGTCAAGACCCTTAACGTGAAATAACACATTGAAAAAAATTCCATCATTCTTATCAATTGAATTTGTATAGGCATCTTTAAAGATCATTAAACAGTTCTACACTTCATCCTCAGTCTGTAGATTGTATTTGACGTTGTAATATCGAATGCATTGTCTCCATAGACTTATAAATACCAGAGACAAAATATTTCATTGATAAAATGCTTTTTAAGGCGACCTATTATTGTTTTAAAAAAAGCCATAAGTGCAAGAAAGAAAGCATAGTCCTTGTCGGGTGCGTGCTCAAAATGACAACAGTGTAATTGGGCTGTTGATTTTCATCACCAGTGGGGTACGGCTCAAAATCTACCATCATTAATTAAATATATTACGTTTTTTTATTGGATCATGATTGCAGGATGTAATAAGGCAAGGAAAGTGAGAAATGTTTTATTGTCATTCAAAATTTACAAAAACTGTATAGACAAATCGATAAACAAGTTAAAACGTGAAAAAATAACAAAATAAAAGAGTGATATGGGTATATAAATGAATAATGAATTGAAATACTTATATGTATTTATTTATCCAGTTTTAAAATAATACCTAGTACAAGGTACTCTAAACCATATACCAACATTGGTAGTCACAGCTACTTGTTTGGAGACTACTGGTGCTTAAGAAAATTGAATTAATTCAATTAGATATCAGGTTAATCATTCACATTTGGATTGAATAGTTCAAACTTCGCAACTTTTAAACGATATTAACAATATAAATATTCTTACTTCAATATAAATATGAACAAATGAAAAACATATAAAAAGCACACAAAATATGAAAATTCGATAACTGATGATGTACTAGTAGACTGTCCTGTCAGACTGCCCGCTATTCGTTTGAGTGTCATATTTGATTTCAACAATAATACAAATACTATGTGGTTTTCACAATGAGTCTTAAATTTTTCAGATAATGTATTTTGTATACTAATTTGGTAGTGGTTTATTTAATTAACACCAAGAGATACCAAAACCCTTCTTCTACAGCTCTGATATTTACAAACACTTATACCACGCCACGCCACTAAAAAGATAACCTCACCTACCTATGAAAAGTTAAATTTGGGTTTAAATGTTCCACTTTCTTACAGACAACACAAGAATTTAACATGGTTGGCCAAGCAAAGTGAAATTTCCACAATAAGTACTAAAAAAACACCTTATATTAGTAAAGTAAGCACTAAAAGAGCTATATCACTTCGGCAACATAGCAAAACTACGCGTTTACTATTAGTCATTCAATAATGTACTAAAACATATGGGGTGTTGCCAAAGCGCTGTTTTGTACTTATTGTTCGTTCTTAATTTAGGAATATTTGCAAAGTTTAGTGATTATTTAGTAATGTAAGGATCAATCAATTCAAAATTGAATGGTCTATGGAAGATTTTATTCAATATATGCATTATAAAAGCAGTGTTCTCCAGTTGTTCTTTAAATATACCTAAATTATTTCGAAATGCTTTCTCGAAATTATGGAGATCTGTCAACGACGCAATCTGGAGGGAGAGAGATGAAATTGAAAGATAGAATGATGATTGATCGCCTCAAAATGTAAACAATGTGGTCTCCTTTATATTATAAGTCTATGATTGTCTCACTCTTTATAAATATAAATAAGAACCCACAACCTTTTTTCCATCTAAATGCGGTAGCTGGAAGATACTGCATTTAAAGATTTCCTGATATAGTGAAAATTACTATCAGTACATTTTTCTCAAATAATCAGTGGAATCGATAGTCGATGAATACAACAAGATAATATGGGAGACGATTTAGAGCCACTGATTCGGTACCGTCAATTCAACGCCGAAACATCCTAGTGCCAAGAAAATCGTCATATATTCCAACCCAAAAATTCATGGAGTACTCCTGGATTGGAATCCGAGTAGTACCGACAGTTATGTCGATTGAAAATCTCAGGGACGCGCCAAGCATCCTCTGCGCCGTCGTGCAGAGTACTGAACCAAAACCAAAAGTATGATTATTACAGAATACACACATCAGAATTGTTGCTCCTGTGTATTTTTTATCTGAGACAAACAGTACACATTTTTAATTTTTTTTTAAATCCCTTCATCAAAATGAGCAGAACCAACTTTTACTCATAAAATTAAGGTATCCCTTTTGAGTTATCGAAAGGACTCCAACGGCAATGCATTTTTAATGTACAAGAAACATGCATATCTTTCTATACAAGTGAAGGAGATGTGGGAAAAATTATGGATAATAAAAATAAAGATATGACGGTAATCACTCCATTTTGCTTGTAATGCTATTTGGATTTATTTTTTTTAAATTAATTGCTTAACACTTTCCCTAATGATAAGATCAAGGATACATTCTTTATTAGTGTTGTTATAAAACTCTTGTAGTGGACTGTTTTGAGAATTATGTCTTTTTCTCAGTTTTGAAGTTCCCTGAAGATGCTTGGAGATCTAAAAAGAAAATACCGTCCCTCTTCCGCTGATTAGGTACCTTAATATTTGTCTGCTTGTATATTTATTGCGTATTAAAAGATTTTGAAAATGTGCATTTGATATAGTATCAAGGAAATAATGTGGGAAATATTAGAAAAAAAAGTGATGGATAATAAAACAATGAGAACGGTACAAAAAATGTATGAAACTTGTAAATAGTTGAAATAGCAAATGAAATCTACGCAGACGGCATTGTTTTGCAACAAATGAAAGGGGACAACAAAACTTGAACATATGTAAGGGGCCATCCATAAAGTACGTCACACGTTAATGGGGAGGGAGGGTATCACCGAAGTGTGACAAGGGGCAAGGGGGGGTCAATAGTTTTGTGACGTCACGCATTAAAATCTATGATACTTAAACCCAAAGTTTGGATGTGAATTAGAAACTTGAAAAATTCACGAACTTGATCTATATTTATTAATAATTAAGCATTTTATTAGATTATTATGTAATAAAAATAAGTTGAAAATGAAAATAGCTGTTTTCTCTCGAACATTTTCAAATACATGCATACATTTAAAAAAAGTGTGACGTCACATCAGGAGAGGGGTTATAAAAATGTGACAAGTTGCGACAAAGGACTGGGAAGAGTTTCAAAAGTCCTAAAATTCATGTGACGTACTTTATGGATGGCCCCTAACGAAACATAATAAAAGTATGGTATGAAAATAAGCACGAGTGATACTAAAGCTATGATCATTGTTGATAAAACAGAAAAGATAAAGATAGGCATTGAAGATCAAAGTATAGAACAAAGTGGAATCATTTCAATATCTTGGAGTTGGATCAGGACTCAGGAAGTCGAAATAAACAGGAGGGTTCAAAAATCAATAATTTACAATTGTGCATATTTTTTTGCTACTCCATTACAATTTCAATAAACATTTTCTCCTTTTGTATGAAACTTCTTGGTGCTCAGAGTATATATTTATGGAACAATAAGGCTTTGAAATTTACCTTCACATAAAAATTGATATCGATGGTATATAAACGAAAAGCATTTGTGAATGGTGAAGTACAAACATGAAGTCTTTTTTCAATCCATTGTTGCTTAAGGTATGCCAGTTCGACTGGAAGATACATTCTGGTAATATACTGGCCTGTAACAAATCAATATATTTCACATATCGTATTTTTTATTAACGTGCCCCAAAATTTCATATTTTATACATGTACACGTACAGCGTGTCCCAAATTCGAGGCGTAGGTATCATTTGGATCTCGAAAACGGTAAAAGATAGAGAAAAACAATTAAATTGTGACAAAACAGCGCAAATATGGGACCAATACATTAGACTCGATTGAATTTATTTTGTTTTTGATAATTTGAATAAATGAATTCTCGGATTCTTGTAATTTTTTTGTGAAGCCATTTGAGAAGATATCATTGAAAAATAGAAACTTTTTGATTGTAATATTTCATTGCCTTTAACATCAAGTAATTTGCATATCCATCTGACGTTTGGGATTCCCACAGTCATCATCAACCTGATTATTTAAACACGGACTTGGAGGTTTTTTCAACTTTACCAATTAGTTATTCCATTGTGGTAACCATAAAATATATTAAGGCCTGGAGTATTTGTTTATATCTCTAACAGTCATCAGTCAGCCACTAGTATAACTTCAATTATTCTCAATGGATGCTTTGAAAGACGAATCATCAAACTGCTCAGATGTCGTGGCACGCAAACGGCAGAAAAGCTACAAGTCATTTACACCACATTTCTAGAAATCGATGGATCGGGAATGGAGGTCCATTTCAAGGAATGATTTAATACGAGAGATTCCGACTCAGTTTAACCGTTTCTCTATCTTTCACCTTTTTCTAGATCTCAATCTTCGTATTCGGGATACTCTACATTACGCAATAATAAAGGATGTAAGTAGCTATTTCTAATTTATTTAAATAGTAGTGAATGACCTCATTAGGATGAAACTGAACACGGTAGCTGCACCTCAAGAAAAATTAAATTAAAAATTAGTTTTAATATGCTCTGGTTGACTTTCAAGCTAGTTCGAAAATACCCGGGGTGTCACCCAGAGTGCACCCTTTCTTAACCAACTCTTCCGCTAGGTAAATTTCATTTCATTTCATTTCTTGTCAGCTTTTTGTTGAGTTGTTTACATTTAACTTGCTTTCACCACTTGCACTGTGATTGATTGCACTGTGATTGATGGTAAAATATCTATGTTAGGTTATGATTATACACCAGTTCGTTCGAAAACACACCGATAAAATTCACTTTATTGACTACGTGACCATATAACTGCTCTCACCCCTTTGGGTAAAGTTTAACCATTTTTTGAACGCATTCCAAAAAAGAGCAATATGGAACAAGTCTAGTGTACAAAGTGAATATAAGTGGAAACCAATCAATATATACAAGGTGTAACAAGATGCTTTTGATAGCCTATTAACTAGAATAATAATGATATTAATCACGTTGAAAAGTAGGCTTTTCCGCTTGCCATTGACAACGAAAAGTTGTCGTTCCTTGAGGAGAGTTACTTTACGCTCGCTGAGCGTAAAAAACGGCAAAACGCTCGTTGCCCATAGCAACCAATACTACAAACATAATTGTATTGACACTGACAGATATCAAATTTTGAAACATATTTGAATTGACATATTTAAACTGACAGATTTTAAAAGTTTCCATGAATTCTACTTTATATTTGTTTTTAATAGTTACAATTAAAAGTGATTGCAGAAAAAATGTTCTATGTATAACGTGACATTATTGCTTTCGAGTAATTAGTGCGCTCCGCTTCGTGTCACGCGGTAACCATTACTCTCAAGCAATAATGTATCACTTTTCGCTCTTAATACATAAATAACTATTATTCACATCGGCATAGTACAAATACAAAGTAGAAAAATATAAGTTCAGCTGTGGATGAATGAATACTCGATAAGTGTAAAACATTGAATTGAATTGAATCAAATAATGTGCCTATAACAAATTAATATTAAAAGCTTACATCACCAATCGACCTATCTAAATATAAATTGCACTACACATTCTCATTCAAATAGACACGTATACATTCAAAAATATACACTTATACAGGGTGTCCCAGGAGTTCGTACCAAAAACTTGGGAGGTGATAGAGAGGCTAAAAATAATGATGGTATTCCATATAAAATCTCTTCTTTACGCCCTCCATTAACGAACTATAGGGCTCTAAAGTTGGGAATGACAAATGGTTTTTTATTTACAATTATTAAATGGCTGATTGGAAATTACTAATATTCCAACCGTTGGTAAACACTATAATTGCACACTTTTTGGCGTGATATACAAGTCTACAACATGCTTGTGAACTTAGGTACCGACTATGTTTAATGGTGGATGCGCCATTTTTTCGGAAAGTAGAAGTTTTTTCAGTTATAAATGCAACAATTGGCTTTTGTGAACATTTTTAGAGATATCAAGTCCTTTCGTGACATCTCGATAACATTAACGGTTTAAGAAATACGGGCAATTTTATGTCGTGGCGCATTCACATTTATTTTGGATGTACGATTACAGGAAGCATCCTGTATTATTAGCAAATTATTGATAAATTGGTGCAGTCTACATTTATAAATATAAACTCCCACTTTGTTTAACCATAAAGAACTACATTGAAAACGAACATTACTTTATCAAAAGTAAAAATAGCAACAAAACCCTGAAAAATGAATAACTACATTAAATTAGCAGATTAGAAAAAACGAGTAACCAAGTAATTAAGGACATTAAAAAAGTCAAAACGGCTTGAAAAAATTACACCAATTTATTAATAATTTGCTAATAATACAGGATGCTTCCTGTAATTGTACATTCAAAATAAATGTAATGCGCCAATAGGTGTGCAGTGCGACATAAAATTACCCGTATCTCTTAAACCGTTAATGTTATCGAGATGTCACAAGAGGACTTGATATCTCTAAAAATGATTACAAAAGCCAATTGTTGCATTTGTAACTGAAATAAGTTTTACTTAACAAAAAATGGCGCATCCTCCATTAAACTTAGTCGGTACCTAAGTTCACAAATATGTTGTAGACTTGTATATCACGCAAAAAAGTGTGCAATTATGGTGGTTATTAACGGTTGAAATATTACCAATTTCCAATCAGTCATTCAATAATTGTAAATAAAAAACCATTTTACATTTTCAACTTCAGAGCCCTATAGTTCGTTAACGAAGAGCGTAAAGGAAACATTTTGTATGAAATACTATCATTATTTTTAGTCTTTCTATCACCTCCCAAGTTTTTGGTACGAACTCCTGGGACACCCTGTATATATAGAATTCGGAATTCGAACAATGATAAAATACAGATGTACCCGTTTCGATATCAAAACAGACAAATATCAAAATATAAACACAAGTACAATTCGACATAAGATATCTCGAGACACCAAGCCAACGATATAGCAAAGGTACGAAATTAATAGTTTTATTTTGAAATTGGGAATTATCAATTGGACTTGCAATGCTATCATTTGATGTATACTTGAGATCAGGGGGGTCAGAGTTAAATTGAACGGTTCACTACAGAGCTTCAAAATGATCTCCGTTAGTTCCAATCCATCTGTTTGGAAATCTGGTAGCCCAATCAAATCCAATCTGAGCAAAGGAAGCTCATTGTCCAGAAAATTCAGATATCCCTGACCATTCAAATGTTTTGAAAAAAATGGACCCATTATTTCCTTAACCAGAGAGGATTTTCCACTGACCAACAATAGCCTGAAATCCGAACTAAGATTGTCTTTCACTGACGTGTTGTAACCAGTTAATTTTCCTGACACCGATTTGAAGTTCATTTTTATTTTCTCCGTCATTATTAACCACTTTTTTTCCATAGCTCATTACTCACTTTCCTCCTCCTTTTCGGTAACCACTTCGATTTCTCTCATTTTTTTACACATGATATATGTTATTATCATTCCGGAAGTACGCAGCGTCAAGTGGTATCATATAAAATTCAGTCGCTTCCAGTGTTTAAATTCTCCAAATCAAAAATGGTTTATTGTAGTTTCCTCGTGTTGCTTTGAATCCAAAGGTTTTTTCGAACTTGGAAGAGGCTAATAACCAATACAATATTCACCTAGCAACGATAGTGTCTACTATGATAAAATGGCAATGTTATTAGTTCAAAACAGATTTCTTAAAATACTGATTTGTATTGAGATTGGATTGCAATAACGAGCTAGTATGA
>CAJUYG010002783.1:8157-27245 GCA_910591675.1 Galerucella calmariensis
TATATATATATATATATATATATATATATATATATATATATATATATCTATATAGGGTCACCCTAACTCCAATCTACAAACGGTCTACCTAAACTCCACCTGTATATACAAAACATTACTTGTAACGACTAAATGGGCTTCTACCACTAAGTTAGGTCAAATGAGACTCTGATATATATTTTTTTATTGGTTTCTAGGGATATATGTTAATGAGCTTCCTTTAAACCATGTGAACATATCCTCCCCGCTTCCAAACAATGTTGCCACTTATTATACCTTTATAAATAAAAGGAAAACTCTTAGGATTAACTATTATAGATCGTATAAAAGTGTAAATAAAGTTATTTCGGGGTTTCAGTTCAGTTTGAATAGCTCCACTTTGATTTTATTTGAGTAAATATACTTTTTTCCTCACTAACTATTATAGTTTTGAAACTCATAAATTTAGTTTCTCATCAAAACTATTTTTCAGTTTTAAATTGTAACATACATAGAAGCTCATTGAGTCTCGGATACCACTGTGGATTTAAACACGGACCTTCCGTATGAATTTCCCGATTATTTAGCATATAATAAGAGTAGATAAAAAGGCAATATTCTATGAAACATTCAATATATTTCAATAAAATATATTTTATAGAGAGCATAGATATAAAATATATTGGTACAAGCAGTTACGAATATGAAAAAGAGCATAAAAAAATGTAAATACTTTCTATTTATTTTTTATTTAAACTTATATTCCAATTTTTGTTGATAATTATGGTAGTTTTATTTATTTGCATATTGGTTGCATACAAAAACCTTTATGGACTCCCATTTTCTATCTTTGAAAACATTTGGATGCAGCTCCTGTAATTGTAGAACCTCCTTTTTTTTGGGTGGAATACTATTTTTTATATGCTTGCAAAAGAACTGTTTTGTGAGTTTTTTCTCATCGGCAGACCACTTCTTTTTAACCATTTTTTTCTTTATCGCTCTGCTCATCACGTTAATTTCGTCAGGGGGAACACTTCTTTTACTCGTAATGTGTAGTTCTTCTCTATCTTCATCTGAGTCTGAATGATTTTCCGATTCTAAGATCTCAGTACCTATTTCAATATCATTTAAACTTCTCCCTTTATATTGTTCAATACAATTATTTTGGGACAGAAGTAATATTTTGGAGACTTTGGCCGTCTGATAAACATCTGATGGCAATCGATACCATTCATTGTGAGTCTTACTTGTATGACCCATGAATGTTGCCAGTTGTTCCAAGTCCTCGTTACCCATTCTTAATATTTGTGCGATTGTCGCCAGATGTTTACGTAATTTAGTTGATGTTAAAGTGGACGTTTTATTAGAATCACCTAAAGCTAAAGTCACATGTTTCCTGAAAACGTGATAACCGCTAATGCATGATTCTGAGTGACAGGTACCAAATAGATACGGATTAAATGATTCAAAAAAATTATCCCTGTACTTTATTGCTAAATCTAGCCCATCTTTTGTAACACTATCAAATAATACAGGGACGCCTCGGCCCCTTTTACCTTTAATGACAATCCTTTTGAGTTTTTTGTATAAGAATCTTTTCAGCAGGTGAGAGTAATTTTTCAAAATCTCCTGAAGGTTGATTGTCATCAAACCTTAAGTAAGTATCTAATGCGATCCTCTGTAGTTCACCTACACGGCGTTTATTGAATAGAAGCAGGCTACAGTAGGTTCCTTCTATTAATTGTTTGTATGCTAATTCATTCTTACAATTTCCATTCAATTCAGACTTTGCTTTGGAAATTAATGCATCTAAATATATTTTCATTTTAGTAATGTCTTCTGCTTTAGGCAAAGAAGTAGATTTGTTGAACCTATTTAAATTTAAATTTTGTCCTGCTTCCGAAGAAACTTCCATGGCCCATTCTTCATCAATTAATTTTTTCATTGAATCTAAAACAGTTAAATTCGCTGAAACCAAATTTTTTTGTACTTCCAGAGAATATGATACAGCAATTGCTTTCTTAAGTAATGTTCCCATCTGGAGAGCTAAAGAAGGTGATTTAAATGTTTGGTTGGTATCAGAGTAACAAGCAATTGTACGTGTTGCTTGTATAATAGATTTAAATTCACGCGGGTGCAAAATACTCAGAAGAGACAAAGATTTGTCATTCTTAATATTGCGTACCTCAATGAGAAGCCGACCTAGTCTCCTCATGTATCGCCTTGCTACAGATATGAGGTGTTTCTCTTTATGGCATCTCACGTATTTTCTTGCTACTTCACAAATTATTTTGTCACGCTTAGCAACTAGAGATACTTCATCAGATTTAAGAGATTTAAGAACTCCTGATGTACGAAGAGGATCATTGGGTCCAAAATGATCTGCCATTAAAGTATGACCTTCTGATTGATGGCGTTGTCGTATGGAACTTTCAGCTTGTTTATTAAAATGACATCGTTTGACGTGTCTCCTGAGAGTTGACCTGGCATAATATCCCCTACAATGAATACAAGGAAGTACTGTGAGTTTACTGTTCTCGCTATCGATATCGGGGTCTTTTTTTTCGTACCGTTTGCATTTTTTATTTTGAACAGGAACCATATCACCAGAACAAAAATCTCCTTCCTTGCGAATTTTGTCAATAGCTTGCTTTCGTGCCAAGCTACCTTTTTCCAATAATATCATCTTTTGTACTTCTATTTCATCCGAATGCTGTCGTTCTAAATGTCTTGCAAAGTTATAAACTGGAACGTCACAGTAAATACAGCTGTGTTTTCTTTTCTTTTCTCTTGAAAAAGTGTTATGTTTAGGGTTACTGTTTAAATCTCGAAGAACTTCCGTAGAGTAATTTTTTGTTATATCGACATCACGTGATTGAATGAAGCTATCACCAACGTCAGCATCAATAAAGTTCGTATTAATATTCTTCGAAGGCTTTGATTCAAGATCATGTGTAATGCAAATTTTAGGATCGGAATTAATGTTTTCAGTAGTTTCAGGAAGACTCACTGGTTGAAGATCTTCATATGACAGGTCATCAAGGCAACCATTTAAATTTGAAATATCAACCTCGCTCTCATCTGTTTCTGAGGGGGAAATGAAATCAATATCTGAATCCAGATCGTTATTTGATAAATTCTCTTCATCTCCAGAAAATTCTAGAAATAGAATGGCTACTTTTATTTTAATGACCACTGATTGCTCTGATTTATGTTAACAAAAATAGTAATTTTTGAATAATAAACGATCAAATAAAACAATTTAATTCGTTTAAAACTTCATTATATTTGAACTAATGTTAAATTCAAACTTGTGAAGCGTATCGCTAAGACAGTAGCTTTAGCAAACAAGTGAAGATATAATGAAAATATTTTAAATTATATAGTGCATAAATACGGAATTTTAGGATTTAGATTCGAAATTAAACAAATCAGGAGTTTATAAATTAAAATCTGGTAATTACAACTGTGACAAAATCTATATCGGTAGATCTTTTACAAATTTTAAAACCAGAATTTCAGAACACAAACTTAGCTATGACAACAAAAAAATAGATTCTGGCTATTCAAATCATTTATCAGCAAACCAACACACTTTCGACTCAAATTTTGAAATTTTTCATGCAGAACCTAAATCCTTCAAAGAAAATATTTTAGAAGCTCTTGAGGTAAATAAAAACAAATAATCAGATGGTATTCTTAACGACCAAATAGATATCAACCATTCTCCCTTATTAAACCTATTTACCTAGAAGATAGTTCAGGAATGATTGTTGTGAATGAATTACTAGGTAAACTTGTTCAATACTTTTGTTAATATTCGTAGAATTCCGTATTTAGGCACTTTCTGCACTTTATTTCAATGTAAACATTTTCTAATAGTCTTGTCAATATTTCTAAAATTCGTATTTATGCACTGTATAAATTTAAAAAAAATCATTATACCTTCACTCGTTTGATAAAACTACTTTGTTAGTGAAACACGTCAAAAGTTCAAATATAATCTATTTAATGAGCCTCGTATTTCTATCAAAGTTATGAAAAAATATAAGCAATTATTAATTTAAATGTGCTGTAATTCAAAAATAATCTCACAGGTCTTACTATTATAGTTCTGTTTTATTTGAAGATCCTTCAAACGAGAATCTAAACAAGCAATAATAAAACTATATTTTATTGGTCGCACCCTGTATAAGCAGTAGTTGTATATACGAAGCTTAAAAAAATTAGAGGGAGCCTCGCATCTATCAATCAAATTTTCCAGGGCTAATACCGTAGTTGAAATATTAAATGACTAAACTTTAATACTGAATGCCTTTTTAAAATCTTTGAGAGTAGTGCAATAATTTGTCAAACAATAGTAATATGATTACATGATAACTATCATATATAAAGCTACAATCTGACTATGATAACTACGGTTTACCAGTTTGGTGAATTCAATTTTGATTTAAAATTATTCAAGAAAAGAAAATGATGTACTTACGTTTTATTGCATCTTGTAAAATTTTTCGTGTTCTTTGTCGGAATGTATACATTTTTAGAGACGTTCATATGAAACAATCTACTAGATAATAATAGAGTGAAAAATGCATTAACCTGAGGAATGGAAGCAGTGGTGCCAAGTCGGAGCGGCCGGGTTAACCGATAAAGCTATAGTGAATATACTCCTAAATGTATATTAACAGCGCACATTAGTGACAAATGCTTGAACTAAAAAATTATACAAGGGTCAAGTGCGGCGCAACTGGGCTTCCGCGAGTTTGTTATGGCAACATTTTTTATTGGAATGTTCCTATCGATTTGGAGAGTTTTTGTGGGGATGTCACTGAGGCTCCGTATATTGGAGCCCCAGTGACAGCGGAGTCTCAGTGAACCTGATATTTAACATGGTCGGATGCCGAGTTCTACCTTATAGATATATATATATATATATATATATATATATATATATGTTATATACGAAATATTGCTGACGTTTGAGTTACACCGATGTCATATTACAAGATGATAACAACTTCTCTATTTTCATGGGAACGACGCTAGATTGCATTTTACATAAAAATTAACGCTGACGTTTTATTAAAAACTTATAAATTAGATTTATCTAATGCAATCCAGTTAGTTACAATTTTATTCTTGATTACTTAATTTTCTATTTTCATTATATTATTGTATCTCAACTATTATTCAAATAAAAATCATTTTTAAAAACCCAAACGTGGTTTTGTGAATATAACATATATTTATAGGATTGTAACCTTATGAACCAAAACAAATTTAATGGACGCCACCTTTTCTTGGTTTAAAGTCGTAGAAAAGGAGACGACTTACTAGCAGAGTTACTTGAAGTTCACAGTTTGGTAATCAAGACTTACACAGCTCAATAATACTCAGGAATCGTTAGATAGCATTTATTACAATAGTAAATAATGTATAAGTTAGTAAATATAAATACAAAAATGTTAAGTAAGATACATAATATATGAAAAATGGGACAATTACACTAAGAACATTTAGGTTTTTACTCTAATGGTGATTACAACTTACAACCCTTCTGCTGACTGAGGGCCTCATACTAGGGTACAGAAATTAAGCCTTGCCTATAGTGAAGCCGTTGGCAAGGGATGTGAAAACTAAATAGACCAAATTAAAACTCCAAAGTAAGTTTCTGAAGTACAGAGATGTTTACACTCCACAGTATTTGTAACATGCCTCAAACCAATTATCTAAATTCAAAGTGAAATCTGATGGAGCATTGACATATTGTGTTAAACAAGCAACCACACTAAGAAATAAATTAGCTCACCGAGCTAGTTAACATATATATTTTAAATGAGACTTCGAGGTCTCCCGAAAATTTCAATAAAATGGGAAATAACCAATTTAAGGAAAACTATGACTACAGCAAAATTTACCAAAGAATTACCTATATAAAAATTCAAAAAAATATAACACCCAACACGGGCTTACCGAATGTACATTTTCAATATATTCAGCCGAACAAATTGTTACAAATTGTGTACATACCAAATATTGAAGTGTTGTTGATTACTTTACATAGTTTTTATGTCCAACAAACTAAGAGGCCCGGAAAGGTACTGGTCTACTGGTTGTTTTTTTTTATCTGTCAAAAAAACTTGCTGACACTGGAACTGTGAGCCCTGCTTGTCAAAGCGGGATGGTTATCACGTAGGACTGGAAGAATATTTAACACCAAGAATGCTTCTGAGTTATGTGCTTCTCATAAAAGCATAGTAATTTCGGATACCAGAAAATTACAGTGGTTTTAGCTACCACAAAAAGTTGTTAGCCAATAACGGCCCAATGAATTTACTTATGCTGGGTTCTTCAGCCTACCCAGTTTTCCCTTTAATTGAAAACAAACACTCGAGTTAGTTCAGACTGGCTTAAATCGAACAAGTTTTCTTCAAAGTCTCAGAATTTTCTTACATATATTTAGGGATCCTACCGTTATCACCGTCAAGAGTAAAATGGCCGTGTCTGTCTTTCTGACAATGCTACCGACAGCGACTACAGCAAAACTCTCACACAAGAGTTTGTAAGACGATTTCTTTATCAAATTTTTGACGGTTTCACCTCTGGTAAGTAGGTGGCGCGGCTAGTACTACTTAAATATTTCAATTAATTTGGAATACTACTAGATTTGAGATTTCCAACGAAATCAGTAAAATATTATTGCTACAATCTAATTATAAAAAAGTGTCGTAAATATAGATAAATCCTAACTGCTACAAGTACCTACCTCTATCATTTCCCCGAGCACGTTTAGCTGACACGGCAGTGCTATTTCCGCTACTGGAACTGTCGGGATCCTCGTCCGAAAAATTTTGAAATGGATCATCGTCACTCATATCAGAAAATTCCTTCCATAATCTCTTTGACGAAGCTTGATCTCTTTCGTAAGATCCCATTTCTTAGTTTTACTACACAAAAATCACACAAAATAAAGCATAAGCCACTTAGAAACGCACAACGCGACAATCAAAGTAAAAATGACGATCATACAGTGCGGTTACTGACAAGAATAAACGAGTCTAAACCGTGTATATCGCCGTATACACGTGGCGTAGAACATCATATTTATGCTCCTACGCCACGTGTATATTTTTTATACACTAGTCTAAAAGTCACAATGACAGATTTTTAAATTTTTTTTGCACAGGGCAAAGGGTTAAAAAAAGCATTTCAAATAATTTTCTACAAAAAAATACAAGTGGCGCGCGGGACCCTTCTACTGAATTCGCCATGGCAGTCAAAGTGTTGATATTTTGACCGATCATAAGCCATTGGAATGGTAAATATAATGTTTCCAGAAGCAATGGATCTTCTATCCTTCTTACCCCTTTCCTTGTGTTTTATGTAAGAAGCAAATGTTGTGGATATGTCAATTAGCGATTTATTTGTCTCTTCTTTGTTATTTGTTTTTATTGTCATATTAACTCTTATTTTCCTCTTTATCCATTTTCTTTGTTTCGTTTGTTTATCCAGAACTCTTTTGTCTATAATTTTCCATTTTACAGTATCGACAGTTATAGTTTCTCTATCGAATAACGAGATATATGCTTTTATGAGCTCAAAACAGCTCTAGCACTTGGTTCCAGAATTTTTTGTTATTAAATTGTACAGGTTCTTGTAAGCAGTTGCAGCGGTCACGCTGTTTGGTGAATGAGCAGTATGTTTGCCTTCCCTTTGTTATCACGTCAGCGTGGGTTTCTAAAACCTTATTCATGATGTTTGTGGTGCAGCCATCAATGTAGGCTTGGTTCTTTCTCACAAAATTAGTCACCATTTTTCTTGCTCCAGATGGTATAAGGTTGCCATGGATTTCGTTAAAGGGAAATCGTTGTCAAAACGTTCCCAATGCATTCTTTTTATGTTTCTATCAAGACCCTCTATTTTGAGCTTTCCTTCCCCCTTCTCTTCATTGAAAGAATAGGCTCTTTTTACAGTCTCAGCCACTTTAGGTGCTTGTGTTCCATATTCGTGTGGTGGGGTACCAGTGTATAAATATAGCCCACTTATCAAACTTAATGTTGCATGTCCTTTTTTGTATATGATTTTGGTCTTGTCATTTTCTCTTTCTTGATATCCCTTGAAGTTCGGCGTGAGTGTGTTATGAAAAAGTGAGTTGTGGTATCGTTTAAACATCGTGTTTTTAATCAAACATGAATGTTGAATTTATAGAGTAAAAATTATTGCAATCCTCAATCGCGTCTGGTCGTCCTTCTTGTAATGATGATATTGCGAATATAGATGTGAAATGATCACATATTCTTGCATTGTTTTTGGGATAAGATATAAGTGTTGTTGGGTCTATGAAGTTTAAAAATTCATGTTAATTATACACTGATGGTATTCTAAAATTGTTTTAGATAAGCAAGATTTTTTTAACTATGATATACAAGTTTGTCAAGGACTTCGCGAGGGTCCTATTGGACGATCATATTATTTTTTTTATAGAAAAAAATGTGGGTTAGGCCACTCTTCCTTTAAATGAAACAATAATTCTCTGTTGGATAGTCAATTCACGAATACTAATTAACAAACAAAAGTTGCAAAGAAAGTAACATAATTTTCCCAAATAAAAGTTCCTACAAACCAAAAAGTGTATTCAGTAACTAATATTTTATTCTCAAGTCTAATCTTGGACTTCTTCTTCTGAGTAAACAGCTTCTGGAGGGTTTTCTGTCGTTTTAAAATTTGTGTAAAAATTGTTGTAAACCGGTGGTATAAAAGGAGCCAGTTCTAAGAGGTCTTTTTTCTTTTTGGCGTCAATTTTATGTCCATTAGGATACAAAATACACAGCTGATCATCTTTACCAGAATTTGCAGCTTTTCTTTTGGCTATGCTAAGCGAATCAAATAAAGCATATTCATTATTGGAGTATTTGTAAAAAATACAAAATGGACTAGATTGTTTATGAAGTAGCCACTGTATTTTCAGCCACTCCACTTTAGATTTATTTGCAGATATTTTTCGGTTTGTTATATTTTTTTCCAAATTTGCCGTGGAGTAGAAGTCATGCGAAGTCATTTTAATTATTTCAAAGGCTGATCTTTTTCTGGATGATTCTATAACTTCGTTCCAATGATACGGACTTATTCTATTTCGAGGAAGACTTCCTCCGCTCCGCTTTTTTTAATGAAAGATGTCTCATTTGGACGAAATCATTTATCATATATTCACAAAATTGTTTCCAAATGGCATAAAATTATGTGAAACCCTTGTCGATGGGAATACAACAATATAGTGCAGAAAGCTTACGTATTTCACGTGGGTGCTGCTTAAGAACGGCTTCTATCATTGTTCGTTCAAGTTCGTCCGTATGACGAATATAGCTTCGTGCTCGGCATGCTTTTTCGAAAGTGTTGACCGTCGTACCGTCGTCTAATGATTCTAGGGATTCAATTCTATTTATATCATTCACTATGATTTTGATGAAATGGCAACAGCAAATTTTCAAAAAAACGGTTGGTTTCGGAGAGAAAGTGCTAGAAGCGTAACAAAGATTGATATATTCAGTCAATGATTCCATACCCATCAATTGACGAATAACCGCGTTCATAAGCGCGAAACTAAAATCGGTAACAACTGTGGAAAACGAAGGCCATTTACAATTATTAATAATTGCATAGTCCTTGACGTATTCCAACCAATAACCGATGCTCCGTGCATCATGTTGGTCAGTAACCATTTCAAAGATCGGGCATACAAATTGTTTCTCCGAAATGTGAATAACTGCCGCATAATAATAAACCCGTTTCTTGTTATCTTTGTCAGTATTCCTGACTAAGCTTCCCGTCGCGTCCAAATGTATGTTGTTACACTAGCTGTTTGCAGTATATCTAGTTGCTCTCTACTAGAAACATAAACACCAAAGTCATCTATCAATCTCAATATATACTCAGGGTGTTCTTTTTTCATTAATCTTAGATCAATGAAATCGTCTTTCTCTCTATCTAATTGCGACATCGCCTCGGATTTTATTTTCCGGTATACCGCGTTAGACTAAATATTTCCTAAATTTCCACTTAATATGTCGTTGATAGGAGTAGAATTAACATCTGTCATCCTGACAAAAGAACTAGTTGACGAAACTCAATTGTTTGACAACAATTGCCGCTCATAAGCACGTACGTAAGGCCTACTGTCCACTGAGGCGTCATTTGACGAATGCACGCAAGCTACAGTTGACGACATACGTATTTTGCATCTTTTATACGTCCACGCAATCGTCATACAATCGTCATGCAAGCACGACGTGATTGCAGCATACAATTTTATTAGACGGCGACGACACAGACGTCGATTGTACTGGCTTCATCCATATATTGAAAGAAACGTTAATTGTAGATCATTTGTTGCGACAAGAGAGTTATCAGAAGATGATTCCTACTTTCAATCATTTTACCGAATGACTAAAAATACGTACCGAACATTAGTAAATATTGTTGGGCCCTTAATACAAAAACGAAATACTGTTATGCGAGCTTGTGTCAGCCCGGAAGAAAGGATACTTATAACGTTGAGGTAAGTTTTAAACAGTTTGTTTGTATGTGTATAGTATTTATTGGTAGAAAAAAAAGAAAACAATGTAAAATTGAATAGACGACACTTTATTCATAAAATAACCGTCATCGGTTAAACAAATTTCGGTCAAATCACAAATTTTCAAGATTTTGTAGTTCTGACAAATCAACAGTACAATTTGTATTTGCAGAATAATTTATTGGAGAGACTGGGTTATGTGAATTAGATCCTACAGAAGAACCAGGCGAATAATTGTCTCTGTATTGTAACTGCTGTGTTGATGAATAATCCCTGTATTGTTCCGAGTGCTGTACTGGTAGATAATTGTCGCTATTATATTGTTGTGGGCGGTGTGTTGCCGCATAATTGTCCGTGTATGATTGCCTTTGCTGTGGTGCGCCCGACTGAAGCTCCTCGAGTAATAATAGCACTTTAATTCTAAACATTCGCATTTGTTCCTCAGATAAACTTTCTACATCTGATAATAAACTGAGTAAAAACATTTTTCTTGGATTATCCTTCGCTGTTTCTTTTCTTTTCATCCAGTCCACAAATGCTTTATCCGCTTCGTTGGTAACTTTTTTTATTTCGGGTCGTTTGAATTTGGGCAAGACCGATTCAGAAGATGCTTCGCCAGAAGTTGTAGCAGATTCAGCAGGTTCTTCGTTAGCTGAAGAATTTGATATGTTGTCAACCGCTATGTTTTCAGTCTCTTCTTCTGGAAATAAAGGGATATTGCCTGGTTCACCCGTGTGAATAGTTGCTTTGACAAAAGGGAGAACAAACTGTAATTCATCATGTAGATAGTATAATTTCTTTTGCTTCGTTGATGAACCACTAGGAGTTGGTTTCAGGCTGCGGACAAATCCATTCCTAATATTCCTCCATCTAGTTTGACAGTCGCTCACTGCAAAAAAACATACATATCTTTCTCTTTTATTCCAGATACCTATCAACTGGGTGTAGCTTTCGAGCACTAGGATTTTACTTTGCTCGAGGAGAATGCACAATATCACGAGTTGTAGCAGAAACGACTGACGTTATATGGAACGCACTCAAAGATATCTTTATGCCTGTTCCAACTACAGATGAATAGAGGGCTATCGCAACCAGATACTACGAACTTTGGAATCTGCCAAATTGCTTAGGATCCGTGGACGGGAAACACATAAGAATTCAAAAGTATCCTAACACAGGATCTGCAAATTACAACTATAAAGGATACCATTCAATTATTTTATTAGGATGTTGCGAAGCAGACGGTTACTTTACGGCTATAGAATGTGGATTTGCTGGAAGAAATAGTGATGGTGGTGTCTTTCAAGTGTCAAATTTCGGACAGTGGTTAGAAAGAGATGGCTTAAATATTCCTAATGCAGGCTCACCATTGCCACATAACGAAGATTCTGGGAATATATTTCCATATTATTTTGTTGGGGACAATGCATTTCCCTTGAAAAGATATTTGATGAGACCATATTCTGTAAAACAAATAGACAACACCAGAAGAATATTTAATTACCGATTGAGCCGTGGACGCAAAACAATTGAATGTGTAGTTGGTATGATGTCTCAAAAATTTCAAGTTCTTTTAAAACCTATAACATGTCGCAAATATGCTACAATAGTTTCAATAGTAAAATGTATATGTATTTTACATAATTATGTACATAAACACGAAGGAGTCCGGTATACACTGAATACATTCGGTGAAGCAACACAGATAAACAAACCAATTTTAATACCAAATATGACCTTCGTTAACACACCAAACGGTTTACGTAATTATTTAACAAATTTTTTTTGAGACCCGACTGTGCACTCTCCTGGCAATGGAATTACTGTGTACTCTCCTGGCAATGGAATTACTGTGTAATTGAATAAATAAATAATATGATTACTCACCAGACATATTGGTTTTTTGTGCCACTTCACTCCACGCTTTTTCCGTGACATCTTTCCTTGAATATTCTGCTAATTTATTATTGTACAGACATGGATATTCTTCGATAATCCGAACAAAATTGGCTGCTGAGGCCGCCATTTCACACGTGTTTGCGTCTCGCCGTACGGTTGAGTACTGGCAGGCTGCTGCACGAGCTGCATGACGAACGTATGACGATACGCAAATGCGACGATGCCGCATCGTGGACACAGTGTCGTCCCTTTCTGCGTAAGATTCAAGCAAGCTACACACAAGTGTAAAATGACGATGTCGTGCGTATGACGTGCGGCTTCGTGGACAGTAGGCCTAAGTTGTATATTTTTCATCGGGGTTGTGACGAATACCGGGAAAAGCGCTATGAACCGAACCGACAACATTTGAATGTTGTGTTTGGAGACGAATTACAAATGCTTTACACTGTCTATGGCTACAGTAAGCATATATAGTGTATGTTGTTTTAGATCTATTAGCGAATGATTTTTTGAAATTTAAAACGCAGGAACCGTTCACAGTTTTGAATTTATGACGTATAGTACTATAGTACTTTTCCAATTTGCCATTAACATTTATTTCTAAAAATTCTTGTAATGACAATTCAAAAGATCCCTCGAAATACGCGCAATTACCGAAATTCAAATTATCCCTTGTATTTTTGGAATGAACGTCGAAGAAAATTTCCACTTGTCTTGGCGACTCATTTACTTTCTCATAATACATATTTCTTATTGTGACTGGGATGTTTTGTGAAGTTGGCGGAGTAACATTTAAGATATCCGTAATATTTGTAGAAACATTTGCTATATCCGGATTGTTGGTATCAACGGACACAACTAAAGCATCGTGTTCCGGTTGATCCTCTTCGTAACTAACGGTTTCTCCTACAGAATGTGAGTTATGAGAAACTGAAATAAATTCCGTTAGAGAATTTTCCCGATCTAAACTACTTTCACGAATACTAGAGGCGGAGCCATTTTTTATTTAAGCGGTAACGATTTTTTAATAAATTGCGAATACCGAAATAAAAACATAATGAGCCAGTCCGAAGGAACATAACTACCGAGCAAATCATTTAATAAGAAACATTTAGATTGATGAATGAAATCCGAATTTTTTCAATTTCATCATCCGATCCGCATTCTCTGTTGCCGTTTCTAACAAAGAATTGTTTTATATTACCCGTGTTCCTTATCAAAAGTCGTTGAATTTTATAAACACTACGATGTGCGGAGTTTTTAAAATATAGTTGCGAAGCTTGAATTAAAATTTTGCTATCTAACTTTAAACCCGAACAAAATTGATAGGAGACACCGGGCGCCACTTGCAAAAGACACTCCAATAGTTTTTTGCAATCAATTACAGTTTTACGTGGCAATTGAAGCAAAGATATTAAAATATTTCCCGTGAAATTCATAAGTTTTAGCAATTTAAAGAAATAAAAACGAATTTCAATAAAACAGAATAAAAATTTCTACACAAACCACAAAATTGAAGAAAATATATAACGTTATTTATTATTATTTCAAAACTACTTTATAACTACAATTTCTACGAACTGCATGCAAGTTATGTCTACAAAATATTGATAGTAAAAAGATTTTTAGATAATATGCCTGATAGTTATCCACATAAACCACAAATTAGCTGAACACACACACCGAGCAATTTCCAAAAACCTATTGTTTGATTGCCATTGTATGCGTATCTATTCTGTATGAGAGGGAGGGGGGGGCAAAGTGTACAAAGCTGAAATGTACAGGTGGAAGTGTGCATCGAAAACATAAACAAAAGCCCACCGCTTTCCGAACCCTCCTAGATAGTTTTTCTTTGCCGGCACGCCGGCACTTTGACGCTAAAAGCCGAAAGGTGATCTTTGTTAGTTGAATTATTCCTTTCTTCCAATAAATCTTTCAACAATTGATTATCCTCACTTAAATTCCTATTAAGTTTAAACTGGTAAGCCAATTCTCTTTCCAGCACTGTAATCCTATCTTCTCGAAATAAATTATACTTTCCGGTAGCCGTCGTAAAATTCAAATTAATGAAAAAAATAAATTAATTGTTTAAGTACATTGAGAAAATAATGGAGAATGGTAAAGAAGACATTTTGTTTAATTCAATTAATAGTTGAAGTTAAACTAACAGCAGAGAGCAAAATAGATATCTTTTTATATAACCTAAATAGTCGGAGAGCTGGTCGCCACCTTGACTAAGGTACTCCCCACAAAGCTAAAATTTTCTGAATAATTTATTTAATAATAATAAAGTATGAAAACGTACTACTGCCAGGGGTGGCGCGGTTGCAAAAATACCCCCTTTATTTTTATAATTGTAAAATGTTTTTAAAAAAAAATATTCTTTCACACGTCTGCCGTTTACATTTGTTTTCATTTATATTATTTGTAATACATAAAAAAATAAGCTGAAGATTCTCGCGGTTTTTAGTACCTGCCAGGAGAGTTTGAAATTGTGACGAATTGTCGTATTTCATAATATACTTTAACAAATCTGACGTTTACGTATGTTTTAATTCATACTATTTTAACGGTGTAAAAAAATTAGCAGAAGATTTTCTCGGTTGTAAGTACCTGTAAAATTGATCTGAAGAGCATGCGTTCGTATTCAAAACTCCACATACATACACTATTCTTATATGTTAAAGAAGTATAATAAAAGGGCATGTAAAATAATTTTTGAGCATACATACATTTTATATTATTATTTTTTATTGACAATAGCCAAATCTATACACTCGTATCAAAATTTCTCTTCTTATTTTATTCTAACAAATTATTCATCGGTGCCCTCTTCATAGACGATGTCATCTTCTGAATTGAGTGTATCTTCATCTATTGTGCCTTCACTCTCTGAAACATTAAAATGTATGATTGAAGTTTGATTATGTATGGATATTTATAGATGTTTACACAATATATCAAATTGGTTTTGAAAATTTTTACCTGAAATAGAAGCTTCTGATTGATTTGATTTCAGCAATACATCGTAAATAGATGAAGGTACAATATTTCCTTCTTGCCACTTGAAGTTATATTTATTTTCATCTATTACCCATCCATAATCCTCTGGTGTCAGTGTTGTGGGACACTTTAAATTTGCATTTCGCCATATGCTTGCAATATACTGAGTCCGTAGAAGTTGTTGTTTCAGTTCTGATTCACAGGGTGGTAAATTTGATGCATCATAATCAACATATTTCTTGTTAAAAGGTTCATTTTCATTTTTTGCATTATATGTTGATATGAATTTGTAGTATCTGGCTTCATTAACATTATCAGCTGTAATTCTATATATTTGGCAAATAAATTGTTCCAAACATTTGAATATTTCATTACTACGTCCAGTTATGTGAGCAGTTGAAATGTCCGTTAACGCTTTTTGATAAGCTGGCGTTTTTTTAAATTTCAAAAGGATTTTTCTTTGCTCGTCTGAAAAAAGAAGGATTATAATTACCTGTTGTCCTCACTGATAGCTTTAATGATGATTCTGATATTACTTCAATATGAAAAATGAGTTCAATGAACATTTGACCATGCGTTTTTTCTTAATATTAAGGGTGTATTACAAATCTAAGAGATCAAATAAACATATGAATTACAAATCTATATAAGAAACCAATACTCTAATGAAGCAGGTACGAAGAGTGATAGCGACAGAGAGGATCAGTCCTGATTCCTCCTCTTCGTCCTTCTCCTCTGGTCTTCAGAGTCGCTCTCAGAATCCGTGTCCTCCTCTGCGTGAGCCTTCCTCTTAGCTCTCTCAAGCTCAGGCTGGCCAACAGCCAGGCCCAGTTCTCTCAGTCGAGACTGGCCCTCGGCGTTGTCCAGCTTGGCTGTCGACTTGATAGGCCTAGACAACTGGTTAAGGTATTCTACTGGGGTTTTGGTGACAACGGTGGAGATCTTGTATTGGCCCGCCTTTCCCAACTGTCCTGATCTAGAGGCGCGGGTAACTGCGCAATAATAAAGGTCCGGATAAGACGATGTTGAGCATTTGTGCATAGGGATAGTCAGGAATCTTAACGAAATTAGCCCAAGCAGCCTTGAATAACCTCGCTTGGGTGTATATTTCCGGAAGGCCAGGGCTAATGAGGGTACTGAAATGAAACTGGCCATAAGGTCGCACGATTTTATACCATAATAGTGCCACACCAACATGACTTGCTCCCGGATTCCCATATTGCTCATCGTGGTGCAACCAAGTAGAGCTTCTGCCCATGCCTTCTTTGCGACCGGGTTACAATTTATCCATGCTTGGAAATGCTCAACAACGGTTCGGACCCCATCAGACATCTGTCCCTTGTCTTCCACCCCGGCAGTCGCGCAGCGCAGCAAAAATGAATATTCATTTTTCAGTTGTGTCATATACATTTTGATCTTTCTATTTAAGTAATTGCTTAACGCAATAATATCGTCAGTGCTTGGCAACTGTATTTTTTCCTTCTTTTTTGTTCTAAATGGTTGGGAAAGTTGGGAAGCGGGCAGGGCAGTAATATAATTCTTTTTTCGCTTTCTCTTTATGTTATGACATCTTCTAAGATGGTTGATAACATTGATGCAATAGTTAAATTCTCTATCACATATATTACAACGATAAGAATCCATCTTAGAATATTCCACAGCACTAGCAGAAGCAGAGTCAGAACTATAACCAAATTCTACAATCTTGGATTTAAATAGATCGAAATAAGAATTAATATTAGAAATCTCGAAATCACGATCCACCGAATGAGATGATAGCGATAAATTGGGAGAAGCCGTAATCATTGATGGAGAATACAGAGGTACAGGAGAGGAAGGAGCCGCAAATACTGGCGATGAGACAGACACGGTTGGTGTCAAAGGAAGAGCCGAGGGAGATGTAAGTCTAACGACCAAAACACGTGGAGATGCGGAAACCGTCGAAGATGGTAAAGGATGAGGCACCACAGAAGATGATGATGCAACGGAGCATGGAGATGGCCAACTGTACACCAACAAAGGTGGTGTGAAAGATTCCACCGACGGTGATTTCGATAAACGTGATGGTAATAAAGGTGGAGAGACCACATCATTTGGCGATGCTGGAGAAATAGCCGAAGACGGTACTATAGAAGACGTTGATAAAGAACAACCCACAGAGGTAGAAGCCGATGGTGACGCTGCACAAACATCGGAATTTGAAAAACTGAACAGTTTATCTACTACTACTAAAGGAGAATCAGGATGAATCTGTATCCATCTACTGAAAGAACACGAAATACTTTTTAGCTGATCCAACGAAAAAACCAGATCGGAATCCAAATCAAAGGAATAAAAAAAATTATGATGATAGTTACTATCGTAATATGGAGAAAGGAAATAATTTGAACATGAAATGGAAAGTTGAATGCCATCGTGTACATTACACTGAAACAAAAGAAAAAACATTAGAAAAAACATTAATTGTATAAAAAAAGGAATAATATTAAAATTCATATACTTACATATAGTGGCGTATCCGTCCGAATGTGGTTGAATTCAAACTGGATAGATTGTCGAAGCGCGTACCTGGAAAAGGGTTTCTTGTTGATTTCCAGTACGGCTTTATATCGTATATTATATGCGTACAGCTGCGCTTGCACTTGTTTTTTCAACTGCCGAATACTGTGCACCAGTCTGGCTTAATAGCTGCCACGTTAAAAAAGTCGACACTCAGTTAAATTCCACAATGAGAATGATAACGGGGACTCTTCGATCAACTCCGCTGGAATGGCTACCTCCCCTAAGTCGCATAGCTCCTGCCAACTTGCGGCGTCAACAATCATTGCTAAGAGAATATACTAAAATACAAGAAAACCCCCACATTCCACTACATCATGATTTACGCAATGTACCACAGACAAGACTACGATCTCGAAAACCACCAATTCCTCTCGCCAAGCAACTGTACGACTTGGGTTTCAACATTAACGAATCCTGGTCAAACCAATGGCTTGAAGCCAATCGACAAAGCCCTATTTACGACTTTAAGCACAGTGAAGACCGCCCTTTGGAAAATAAATTGCCAAGAAAGGTGCTATGCAACTTAAACAGGCTTCGAACTCATCACGGCCGCTGCAACTCATTGATGTATAAATGGGGCCTCTCGGATACTGAAAGCTGTGTCTGCAGTCATCCTCAACAAACAACAGACCACATCATGATGGAGTGTCCACTTCTTGCCTACAACGGAGATATTGAAGAAATCAAGAATTTACAAAACGGAGCCATTGAATGGCTGAAGACATTGAACCTCTAATTCCAATTATAACCATACGCTAAATAATAAATAGAAATCTGAATAAATTGGCGGTATTATCCCGAGAGTAACTAACTTTAGGATAACCTTTTTCTTTTTCTCATCGATGGTAAGTCTCTTGGAATAAGCTTGCATCAGAACAGGATTCACGCCCCCACTGCCCCGTTTATTCCTTGTCTTCGCCTCCTCCCAGGCATGTGATCCGTAGGATGTTTTGAAGTAAAAGTTGCCGTAGTCTTTAATTACTTTAAACATTCGAATGTCCAAGATTGGTAAAATTACTTGGGATTCCTTAAGAGCTTTTATGTCAAAAAAGTCCTCATGACTCAACTCATG
>CAJUYG010002784.1:0-27240 GCA_910591675.1 Galerucella calmariensis
TGAACCAATCAATAGACACAACCGTTTCGAAAATATCGACCCATTTGGGACATTGAGTGAACAACAGTTTTTACAGTTATTTAGGTTAACAAAAAGATTATGCAGATATTTGATTGAAACATTAACTCCTCTCTTGTGGCCTCAAAGAAAACCTACGGACTTGAGTGTAACAACCAAAGTAAGTACCTACCTAATATGGATTATAATACTTGTTTACAAATTTTTTCATTCAATAGGTTTTGGTAGCTTGTCGATTTTTTGCCTCTGGAAGTTATCAAATGGACATTGGAAGAAATATATTTGTGTCGGTGTCTAAGCCATCTGTCTCCAGATGTATAGAGGAAGTCACTGGCGCTTTAAATTAACCTGTAACAGGGGCTTCTTTTTAAAGGTTGAAATATGATGAAATTGTATTCCAAAGCTCAAAACAATCATTATTCAACTTATCCAAACCAAATTTTACCCATTTTCAGGTTAAAAATGTTATTTTATGATTTTTGACAAATGAGGGTAGTTTCCACCCCTAAAAACCGTTTAGCGCCCTTCGGTTCGATATAAATTTTGAACCTTGGGCTATCACCTACCTCCTGTTAAAATTTCAAGTCAATCCATGCTGGACGAAAAAATTGCGAGGTTTTACCTTTTTGAGCTTCATTCCCTGTAGTATTAGCATTGGCATTATTATTAGCATCACCATCATTATCTTCTCTATTGGGCGGAGTAGAATTCAATGGGACCTCTGGCCGAAAAAATTGTAACTGCGCAACGAGTAAAATAATTCGTTTTGCATTGCTTTTGTATTATATGCAAGTCAACGTAATTACCGTAAATTCGTACTTTATTTGTTAAATTTTGTGTCAGTGACAAGTTTAAAACTGTGTTTTTCTATTTAACTCAACTGTCATCATTTCTAAGTTAATATTCTTTTATAATCAGAGATATTATGGAAAAGGTTTTGTTATTCTATTTTTTGTTTTCATTGCAGATCAAAGAGAAAATAAGTAGGTATTGAAGATCTAAAATATTACTCAATACAAACGTACCTTCCCTGCAACTTTTGTAGATATGACTATATCAAAAATAAAATAAAAATACGAAATCAGACCTAAAAATAAACAGTTAATTGAACGCTTGTTGTACTTTTCACAAATATCAACCATATCTATTACTTCAAAAATAAAAATATTAGGAGTCAAAATTTAGTTTGACAACACAAAATACTAAAGCACAATCAAAGAAATAGCAAAAGTTTTACAAAACACACACTGAAAATAACTAAAACATCAAAATAAAACCACTTCAATAACAAAGGGCTTATACGGCAGCTGATTTGTTTTACTCGTTGCTAAGATGACATTGACATTTCAGAGCGCCATCTATCGAATTCTACTTCTCCCAATAATACAGGGTGTTTCAAAAAAAGGTAACACCGTCTCTAGGATAGGTAAAAAACAGAAAAATAATTGGGGTTGGCTTAGTGAAATTTTTTTCTAACGCCATCCGTTTTCAAGATAAAGGGCGTTGAAAAAAATGAAAAATTACACATTTCTTACTATTTTGCCGAAACTACTGGCACCATTGCAATGAAATTTTATACGAATATGTTTTGGAAGCTGATATATCCCATGAATTTGTTTTTATATCTAACTCTCATAGAGGGCGCTAGTTACACGATTCATACAACGTATTATTCAACATAACTTTTTTATTATTATTATTAGTCAAAACTCCAAGTGAACATAAACATCGTTTAATTTTACACCAAAAAGGTACTCTTGGTAAAACTCGATATTATGTACCGTTCTCGGAATATTTTGATTTGAAAATTATGAAGTAATAATCGCTCCTGGTATAAACTAATGATAAAGTTCTCTTTTCTCCAAGTTTGCCATGTAAAATTGACATTTATTGATTGTTATGACAATAAGTCAACAATAAATAGAGTTTTGAAACCTTGTTATTGGTAGAATTAGATATTGTTAAACAAAATGTACTCAAATGTTGAATACACCGACATGTTATTAACTTTAGGCGAGTGTTTAGGAAACTCTAGTGCAGCTTTTACGCGTTATGCAGAAAAGTTTCCTAGAAGAAACTTACCAAGTAAAAAAACATTTAGAGCAATTGAACGACGTTGTCGAGAAACTGGGAATGTAAGACCAAAGAAAATAAATTCAGGTAGACCAAGAACAACAAGAACAATTAATAAAGAAAATATTATTTTAAATTCAGTTGATCAAAATCCAACATTAAGTGTAAGGAATATGGCAAGACAAACAAATACATCTTCTTCAACTACTTGGCGGATACTTAAAGAGCAGCAGCTACATCCTTACCATTACAGACAAGTTCAAGAACTCTTGCCGAACGATCTACCGGTTAGAGTCGATTTTTGTGAAACATTGCGAGAAAGGACAGCCCTCAATCCAAATTTTTTAAAATGTATTCTTTTTACGGACGAGGCCACCTTTACGCGACAAGGTATGTTTAACTCCCATAACGCACACTACTGGTGTGATGAGAATCCACAAGCCAAAAGGGTATCACATTACCAAAACTCATTTAAAGTTAATGTTTGGGCAGCAACTTTAGGTAACAGATTAATAGGTTATCATATTCTACCTGGAAATTTAAGTGGTGATATGTACCTTGATTTTTTAAATAATCACTTATTTGAGATATTAGAAGATTTATCGATAAATGAGCGAACATCATTATTTTTTATGCATGATGGAGCTCCACCGCACTTTGATAGAAGGTGTCGTAATTGGTTGAGTAACAATTTTCGGAATCGATGCATTGGTAGAGGTGCAGAAGCTCCGATTCATTGGCCTCCTCGGTCATGCGATTTTAATCCTTTGGACTACACAGTCTGGTCGTATATTAAGGAAAAAGTCTATGCTACAGAGGTAAATTCTCGTCAAGAATTAATAGACAGAATTAAACGTCACTTTAATGACATCATAGATGATCCCCAACCGTTAAGAAGATTAATGGATTCTTTAGAAAAAAGGATAGACTTGTGTATTCGTGAAAACGGAGGACATTTTGAACATTTACTCCAATTGAATTTTATGTTATGTTCTTTGTCTTTATTTTAATTTCCTTATTGTAAGTTTTTTTAATTAATAAATTTATCATTAACTTATACGAGGAGCGGTTATTACTTCATAATTTTCAAATCAAAATATTCCGAAAACGGTACATAATATCGAGTTTTACCAAGAGTACCTATTTGGTGTAGAATTAAACGATGTTTATGTTCACTTGGAGTTTTGACTAATAATTCTACCCTTAAAAAAGTTATGTTGAATAATACGTTGTATGAATCGTGTAACTAGCGCCCTCTATGAGAGTTAGTTATAAAAACAAATTCATGGGATATATCAGCTTCCAAAACATATTCGTATAAAATTTCATTACAATGGTGCCAGTAGTTTCGGCAAAATCGTAAGAAATGTGTAATTTTTTATTTTCCTCAACGCCCTTTATCTTGAAAACGGATGGCGTTAGAAAAAAATTTTACTAAGCAAACCCCAATTATTTTTCAGTTTTTTACCTATCCTAGAGACAATGTTACCTTTTTTTGAAACACCCTGTATATATTATCTTCGAAATTGACTTCTCCATCAATGCATATGTTGTGTAGAGCTGCACAAACTTTTACAAGTTTGCATAAACACTAGACCTAGCAGTATGCTCCCTTAGAAGGCACCGGAAACACATTTCAAGCACATCAAAGCATCTTTCAAAAACATTTCTGGCAGATGCATGCGCTTCATTAAAACGTATTTCAGCTCGATTTGCAGGATTTCTGAATGGGGTCATCAAATACTCTGATAAAAGGTAACCAGAGTCGTCAATAAGCCAAGATCTTTCACCAGCTTGAGTCACATCCTCTAAAGTTGCTTAAAACATTTGTTATTCTCAATTTATGGTCACATATTATTTGGACATTTTTGAGTGGAAACCTTTCCTTTGTAAATGAAGATGGGGATCTACTTTTCGCTCAAGAATGGCAATATGAGTACAGTCTATTGCACCTATAGTACCTGGAAATCCCTATCTATTCAAAAATGCCATTTTGATTTCATTTCTTTCTTCTTGGGAATTGGGAAATTGTATCTTATCATTGACTATATTATCATGAATAGCATTCACAACTTATTTCATGTATTTGCCAACAGTAGTTTGGCTCATTCCAAAATTATATTCTTCACCTACGCAACGTTGGTAAGATCCAGTTGCTAAGAATCTAAGTGTTACCAGTACCATATTTTGAATACTGATTTCTCTTAAATTTGTTCTTTCTGGAAGGTATGGGTATAGTAGCTCTATAATTTGTAGAGCTAAAACTTAGCTTAGGCGAAATATTTCAATAAACCTATTTTCGGGTAAAGTGAATGGATCATTATTCACTCCTAATGATCGTCTTTTTCTTACAAGACGTAGATTGTCTCTTGTTATAGCGACCTTTAATATTTAATATATTAACAAATTGATGAGTATTATGTAAAAAAACTAGACGTACCGAATTTCTTATACTTTAGTCAAATTATTTGAAAAAACCACACACACACACACACACCAATAATAAACAACAAACATAACCTCATAAATTCAATAGTTCGATCACAGTATTTGTTAGGTATACGGTGTTTCGATCAACTTGACAGCTTAGGAGCCGTCGAGTGATTTCAATCGAGTCGAGAGTAAAAATCGAATTTCGTGGGTGACATTTTGATCGACTTGCCCAAATTCGTCGAGTAATCGAGCTTCGTGCTCCCACTACTGGTTTCTCTTACGAGGATCATTTAATTCATCCCTCAGTGAATCTACTGTATTACTTAACACAGTTGTGCTTTCAAAGTTCCAAAATGTCTTATAACTAATATTATTTAATGAAGACTCTCCAGCAGCATTGTCCTGGGCCTGGTTGTCTGAGATCTCGTCATTTAAGACATCTTGGTTGGGTTGATAATGCTTTTTAGGGCGGGTTGTACCAAACACCTAAGCTCGGTTTAATGATGACTGATGTTTAGACTGATGTAATTGTTGATAATAAATATATCAATCAGCCACAGTTATCATTAAACCAAGTTTAAGTGTTTTATACAACTCGCTCTTATAATGTTTCAAGAGTTTTTTATAAAAATCGATGTCTAAAATAATTATATTAGTTGAAAAAAATTAAAGATTATGTTCACGTTTCTGCTTTTTTTTATCTTCTGAACTAACACCAATATCATAAGATAAGTTTGTTTCATTATCCTTCATTCTTATGGTAATGAAACCGCTTCAAAATAAATTAAATACTGATTGTTTTCCTTATGTTTTGAGGTCATGATCAACTGAACGGAGCAAGTAAACAAAGCCGAGCACCCTCAAGAGGTAGTGCAGTTAGGGGCAAGAGGAGAAGATATAGTTCAGCTCTGTTCAAAACGAGCGCTTAAAAAGAATACGCAAAATCATTCAAGTCAACAGAGCAGCTGTTCTGCTCGAGCAAATTCTGTAAAAAGAACACACCATATTCTTCAACTTTCATAATTCGGAACGTGCAAAAAGCGGTATATGCAGTATATGCTCAACTCGGAAGGTACCCTATATCCACTGTAAATGGACCTTAATAAAATTTGACAACAAAGTTTTGCAGTCTTATGCCCGTATTACTAAAGCATCCATAAGTCGGTCTGTAACTATTGGTTCGATAAAATTTATTGGTTCCATAACTGTTAATGGTATTCCCATCGCTCATTTATGGAGTCGATAACTATTGGTCGATTTATAGAATCTATATCTATGGACTTCATGAAATCTAGGGAAATTTTAAAATCTTCGATGTGTCACAATGGAATTCAACCATTACCAAAGAATACACCAGCTCAACAAGAAGCGAAGCTTCCGATCATTTTTTTGTATGCGCATGTCTGAAAGTCGCCATTTTTATAATAAGATTCTTGTCATATTTGACTTTTGACTTTGTTTGTTGTCTGTCAACCAGCTTGGTAAACAAAAAGCATTTTTCAATTTTTGTGTATAATTTTTACTTTGTCCCTAGCTTCGAAAATTATTACTAAATTACTTGAAGCTATAGGAAGAATAACTTGTGCTGTTCGGGGATGTCACTCGGGAACAGGAGAAGGTATATATCTATGTTTGAATTACCAAAAGACCCTGTTAGGTAAGTTTCTTTTGCAAATTTGGGCATAAGTAGAAAAAAATACTCAAATAAATATTTGATTAGGTATTCTTTGACATTACATTGAATAGAATTTTCATGAAGTGAACAACTTTTGTGATAGGTTGTGTTGACTTATTCTACCTATAACAATAAACATATTATGTTAGCAAATAATACACCAGCAAATATATTATTTGTGTATTATTTGATATTAGCCTGAACTTATTATTGTCTTGAAATATTTTAGATCCCAGCTATGGTTAGTCCGTCACCTTCTTCATGTGGAACAGAACATTTCCCTAGCTGTCAAGCTTTGCCATCATTGGGTAAATATTTCAATTAATCAAATACATCTGTATATAAAAAATTTTAGTTTATTCACAAGTATGTATAAGTATACATAAAAAAACCACATATATTTTTCTTACAAAATCCACATTATAATATTGCAGATAACATACCGTCACCTGAACCAGGACCCTCTTCATCTGGAAAGAACACATTTTTTTGTGTACAATGATGCTCATTGGTTGTTTACTATATATATTTTAGATAATGAATATGTTTAAATGGAAGTTGGTACTGAAGATGTCAAGTCTGCTGTAGCTGTGTCAAATAAACTACACATTCAATATACAGGCCACTGTAACCGTATTATATTTTATTTTAAATACACATATACTTTTTCTTACAAAATCCACATTATTAAATATAACATTATAATATTGCAGATAGCATACCGTCACCTGAACCAGGACCTTCTTCATGTGGAACAGAAAATTTCCCTAGTTGTCAAGCTTGTCCAGGAATGATACTTATTGGTAGTTCACTACCTATATATATTTTTTAGATAATGAATATGTTCAAACGGAAGCTGGGACTCAAGATGGCTAGTCTGGTGTACCTGTGCCTTTTCCTTCAACTTCAACTCAATTTTATTCTGTTTTAAGTATTTGTTCTTAATTTGTACGGATTATTTCATATGATATTATGGCATTTTCACAACTCGTGCGCAAAAGTATAACTTCACGCACTTGTATCATAAATAACTATTGTGCCAATCAACTTGATGATAAGATTTTTATTTTTATTTATAATTAATACTACTGTATATTTTTGTTAGATGAAGTTTCATCCAGAGTAAAATAAATTCTTAGGTATATTAATATGTGTATTTTATTTATTGATTCAAAAAATGTTTGCTTTAAATACTTATTTATATAATTTACATATAATTACTTGCAGTGCTCGGCAGAAATTAAAAATAATTAGAAAAACAACACCTATCTAACTGAAACACTGCATGATTTTACCAACTGAAAGTGTACTGTTGAATTATGTATAATAGGTGTTTGTTAATTTTACTGCTCAACTTGAAATAAATATAATAGGTGGTGGGCCCAGAGGTTTGATTGTCAAGTAATATTCTCTCAAAACAAACAATTTGTAGAAATCGTGTATATCTCCTTATTATAAATGTGACATTGTGAAAATTGAAAATGTTGAAATTAGATTTCTGAAATATATTTCATTCAAAATGGGTACGTGTCTACAATTTAATTACCATAATATTTTAAACACTCTAAACCTAACTGATATCACAACACGTCGTTTTCACTCTGATTTGATATTAATTTCTAAAATCTTATCTGGTGGAGCTGATTGTCCAAATCTTTTGCATCAAATTAACCTTATGTTACTTCTCATAGAACTAGAAACCCTCCATTATATTCAATAAAAAAATCATAACACAAATTACGGTTACAATTCACCTGTTTCTAGAGGTTTGAGATGGTTTAATAAATATAATATTGATCCATTTGTTAACTCTTTAAGTATGTTAAAGAACTCAATTAGAAATGTATGCTTAGATTATTAGATTCTTAAATTAGTTCACTGTAATATTATAATTATTGTAATTACTTGTAATTGGTGAATCCGTTAAATAAATAAATCAGTAAGTAATCATATGAAATAGTTATTTTCCTAACAAGTGCGGAAAGTGATACTTTCCCGCACGCGACTGCAGTTGACCCGAACGACGCGAAGCGGAGTTCGGGCAAGCGGTCAAGGGCGGGAAAGACACTTTACGCATGAGTTAGGAACATTATTTTTTCTACGACCGTATATACAAAAAAGTTTCTCAAAATTCATTTTATTTTAACATACATATAAAAAACTTAAGCCAAGAACTATTATTACTATTATCAGTTATTATTATAAATATTAATATTAGAAACACAATTTGTTGCATTCTGTGAATTACTTAAAATTGCCGGTCCAGTGGAGTTATTTGGTGTTTACTGGTGAGTGAATGACGTTGATGAGGATGGCATCGTTTGCAGGTCACATAAAGATGACGATGAAGGTGACGGCAACAATTCTAAGTTATTTGTAGATGAAATATATATTTTTCTTATATCAAACCCGGGTGGTTTGATAGTTGTTTTGTGACACTACTTTAAAGAATTTACAAGGTTATATCAAAATATTTTCATTATTTTATATTTTCAGAAAATTAAAAATGCAACAAAAAGCTAGAAAACAATATGTTGATTTTATTTGATGGACTATTTATTGACCTGGTGTAAGAATAGTTATAACTTCCGTAGTAAAAAACTATCTAATAAGGTTAAAATTTGCATAATTTTACTTTCCCGCACTAGTGCGGGAAAGTGACACTTTCAAAGCTAAAATGCGTGCGGGAAAGTGGGTTAAAGCGCACGGTAGTAGAAAAAATAATTTCCTGAACCTGAATGTTTTAATGTCGTGGTTTTTTTCTACGTGTAACTACGAATTATATCGCCAATATTTGAAAAATTTGATTACTTTTCTCAGTGTATTTACTAAGTTATCTGTCAACGTCGGTCTCTCAAGGTCATATATTTTTGTTACCAAAACTTCAAAGAGATTGCGTCGGGCTTCGCTTCTTGTTAGGTTGTGTATTCTTTGCCATTACGTTCGCGCTTTTAACGATATACAATTTGTCATTTTGACATTTCCATTCGATTGTTCATAGTCTGTTAATTTAATTGTGCAATGGAAGAAAAAACTAAGAAGAGAAAGCGTTCCCGTAATTACACGGAAGACGAAAGGGCTGAGTTATATGCCATAGTGAAGACACGAAAGTGTCATAGAAAATAAAAAAACCGACGGTGCCTCGGTGAAAGCTAAAAAAGCCGCGTGGGTCGCCGTGGTAAACACGTATAACTCACTACAGAAGACGGGAGTTAGAAATGTGGGGCAACTCCAAGCATTATATGATGAAATGAAACGGAAAGCAAAAAAAAAGGGTAGCTGATGATAAGGTATATTTTTTAATTCGCAAAGGAATATTATAGTAAACTTTCATTTCATAAGTGCAGTTGTATAAAACTGGAGGAGTAAACTATTTAAAAACCGCAAACGCTCTTGATGAATTAATTGTTTCATCAAATCCAATGCGATTTCAAGGCCTCGTTAATCCTGCCGATAAGCTAGATATTGAGGTAGGTGAATGCTTTTAAATATGAACTATTGTTAAGGCATGTGAAACATAAAACACTGCAGAGTGGAAAATATTTTACAAGGCAAATTCGTTTAATTGATAATACTACCGTACTTAATAGCTACCAGTTTCTTAAGTTTTTTTTTTAGGTTGACAACAGTTTCAGCCCCCAATTTTATTCCAACTCCTTATCAGCAGCGTCAGGTTCGTATGAACCATCAGTCTCTTCTGCTCCTGTATTGGTAATTGCTTCGACTTCACGGGCAACCCTATCCGATCTGGAAGAAGTAGCACAAGAAGAAGAAGTAGTAGATGAAGAAGAAAAAGTACCTGAAGCAATTCCAGCACAGCAAGCGCATAAAAAGATACATAAAAAAACAAAAAAAAATGAAGGAGGAAGCGCTCGAGATAATAGCTTCAAAAGAAAAAGTCCACTTAAACATTGCCAATGTTTTACTTCAAAAACATAAAGTAGATTTAGAGAGGGCTAAAGAATATCTTACGCTTAAAAAGAAGCAAGTTGAAGAAACTAACCTCTCAATTGAGAACAAAAAATTAGAACAGCAACTGTTGTTAAAACAATTAGAAAAAAATATATAATAAAATTAAATTAAGTAAGAAATGTGTCTTTTTTTTCAATAGTTGTACGTAACAATTTATTTAACCGTTTGGATGCTAACCTATATTATTGGTCCCATGACAAAATTGCAGCTGTATTTATGCGTTTCTTGTTGATATAGCAGCGCCGCAAATTTGGAGTCATACATCTTCGTTGCTATTTCAACTAGTCGCACTCTATTAAAAACTATATTTTTTATAAATATTTTTTGACTAAATAATAATCCCCAGGAATCATCGATAAACTGAAGTTCTTAATTGAAATTAAATAGCAACTATCTCAGGATGATAGATTTTTAATAAGGAAAAAACCTAGAGTGCATTATATTTCATATAATACTTTATTCATTAAACAAAGTGTTTATTAAAGAAGTTCTCACTGCAGTATCAACATTATTCCTATCTGGAGTATTTTCTTCGTCACCATTATTTGAATCTTGTTCAAATTCTTCTTCTTCGTCTTCAAAAAAATCATTTTCACCTAGGCAGATATTGTGGAGAACACCTGTGGCAGTAAAAACAGTTATTGCTGTTTCCATATTGATGGCAATCCCTACAGATAGACAAGGAAATCTTCTTTTTAAAATGCCGAAGCACCTTTCTATTGTGTTTCTGGTAGAGCAATGTGCCTTGTTGTATTTCTGTTCTGCTGGTGTGGTTGGGTTCAACAACGGAGTTAACAAATACCTGAAACATTAAATAACGCTGCACTCTACTATTTCCTCAAAAGAAATATGTGTAATTCTAAATGTGTAGTATTTTTTCTATACGCTTGTTTATTATACTGTTACCTTTTACAAGCATATGCACTATCCCCAAGGAGATATTTCTGTCCAAATTTTTCATTTTCTAACTGTGCACGTAGATGACAGTCATTAAAAATGGTGGAATCATGCGTTGAGCCTGGCCATTTTGCAACAACATTCTAGATGTATAATTTTGCATCGCAAATCATTTGGACGTTAATACTGAAATATCCTTTTCGATTCCTAAATACTTCTCCATTTTCGCCACCAGGTGAGGTTATTTTGACATGTGTACAATCTATTGCACCTATAACACGAGGAAAACCTTTAATGTTGAAAAAATCTTCTGCTGCTACATTAAAGTCTTCAGGAGTGGTAATGAAATGTCTCTGTAATTGTCCGATAGCAAGAGACACCTTTTTCACTATCCTTGACACTGTTGGCTGGGACACAGTCTCCAGAAGTCTCCAGTTACCAATTGAAAACACCCTGTTGCATAAAACCGTAGTGCAATTAGCATTAGCATCGTGGGGCTGATAGCCCCATTTCTCTTCGTAGGTTTTTCCAACTTTCGTCCAATAACATCAACTATCCGCCTAGCAGACTGCTTCGAAATTCGAAAGCGCCTTTTGAAATCGGCTTCATTTAATTGGTTGAAAAAATCTGTCCGCTTGTACTTTCTTGCCTTAGGTTCTACCTCATCTTCAGAAGATGACGAACCCTCCAATAAGCGGGTAGCAAATCTTGGTAAAATATAATCCATCTATTAGAAAAAAATATTAGTTAAGTTGAAACTGTATATAAATATCCATTAATAATTTCAAAGCATTATGGTCATATGAAATATATTGTTTTTCACTCAGGAATGGTATAATATTTGCAAACACAGATATTTTAGTATTTATGTACATATTTTTTAAGTTATGATTACAATAAGTAGCGATCAAGATCAAATAGTACATTACAACGATCTGTCAATTTACTTACCTTTGATAATCAATTTATTCGATTGATTTCAGCACAGGGACCCTATTCTCAAACCGTGACATATTTTGTCGCATGCGAGAAATCCTCTTTGTCGAATAAAATCTGAATATTCTTATTCTCAAATGTCGCCTTCGCAAATTTTTGATAGACAAATTGTAGAATGGTCAAAGGCAGTCGACAATTGTCGAATGCGAGAATTTCATTACTTGCGAAATTTATAGGTTAACGTTATACATGTCAAAAGTGAAAACACTCAAAACATTGCTTAATACTTTTGTTAGGTTCTGTTTCAGAAATTTTTGTAGAGAGAAAATGGCAGCTTTATTAATTGCTATTGAAAATTTAGAAAATCAAGAAATGTATCAGCGGCCTCGAGAGAGACGAGGAATATATAGAAGCGCTTTAAAATTTTTATATGACAGAGAGATTAAAACGTTCAGGGCCGTTATTCTCAACTCACTCCTCTTACAAGCGAACAATCTCGAAAGGGATGGATTTGATTGGCAGCGATGTGGTATTTGTAGATTCTCATGTACCACTGCACTCGCAAATCTGTATCACGAGCGACTAGCTACGGCAACACCGCGATTTCAACGTATTTTGACATTAATGTTAAGATAGTTTCTAGTTCTGTGTTTTGAATTTGAATTTAAATTATGAAGATTGGAAACGAACAAAAAGCCACTCTCATTCAAATTATGAAGGAAAAACCTAAATTGATAAGTGGAAAATTCGACTGCAATTTTACACACGCAGCTGCAAGGGCCGAATGGGAGGCCATAGCTTCAACTTCAAACAGCATACCTGGCTGCCAAAAAAATTGGAAAATGTGGAGATCGGTACGTATTATATCTCATTAATCTTAATTCGAAACGTAAAATAAAGTTCTGTAAGTTATTAAGTTTAAATAATCTACATATTTACAGACATGGCAGCATATACGCTCCAGAACTAAGCAAAAACAAGCCCAAGTGTTAAGAAATCGCAGAGCGACTGGTGGTGGTCCAGAAGAAGTACTTAGCGAAGTTGATGAAAATATTTTGTCGATTATTAAGCCCGTCATGGTAGAAGGACACAAAATAGCTGAGCCTTCTGTCAGTGATATCATTGTACCTTGTACATCTAGCTCTGAAAATATTAATCAGGGTGGGTTATTAAATATTTTTCTATTCTATAGGTTTTTGTAATTAATTACATGTATAATTGTAGATGATCCAATTGAACAAGAGCCGGAACGTAGACGTATAAGGAATATTCCTCAAAGGCCTCATTTAAGAGTTAAGAAAAGTGGCGAGGCCGTTGACGCCTACAAACAAAGCTTAGATAAAAAAAATGATATAAAAGAAGCCTACTATAAGAAGAAAATAGCCATTTTGGAAAGTAATGCAGAAAGCACTGCAAGAATGGCTGATGCAATTGTACAAATGGCTGAGTCTTTGGAGAATATTTCAAAAACCTTCAATACTCTCTTAGAAAATTTATTGTAGATTGTAGGATTTAATCATTTAATTTTTTAAGCTTTAGTTTTAGTTAGTTGCTAATTATTATTCTAGTTAAATTAGGTTTTGTTGTAGTTATATTTTTTAATAAATTTGAAATAATTGTGGATATTTATGTAGGTATTATTTAAATGAATACGATAATGTTATACGTATATACCGCATATACCGCGTATAACGTATAGAATACTAATGAAATATTAATTTTCTCTAACCCTAAAAACATTTATGATTTTGTTTCGTTGCCTTATACCAGCTTGCAATTGGGGGTTAATTTTGCCTACATTTAAAACAACTTCATTTTCGGCTTGCTGATTAAAATCCATGCCTGAAAAAAATAAGACTATAGTTCCTGCATAGATAGGGGTAAGTTGCAGTTAGACTACTTTTTTAACCTTTGCAGTATGTAACATGTAGGCTGCCCACACTTACACATAAAAATAGTGTAAATGATGGCTCTGTAGCAGAACAGCGTCAGTCAAAATAGCACTTGATAAAATAGCCTATCTCATTCATAAAAATAGACTAAAGTGCCGAAATCGCATGATTGGGAATAAAATATTTTCTATAAATATTAGTCAATTGAACATCGGTTCCCGACCAGCTGACACAGATCAAAGTGAAGATAACTGGAATATCATTATTAAAAGGCCGATTCATGCGATGTTCATCATCATTACATTTTCATTATATTATCATTTACACTAGAAAAAGTTAGTTACTATAGCTTCCTATAATTTAATAGGATATTTGAACCAACGTTATTCGGTCGCCGTGCTATTTTGTCAAGCGCTATTTTGTCGAGCGCTATTTTATCCGACACTGTTTTTGTTCTGCGCTATTTTGACTGACGCTATTCTGCTACAGAGCCATAAATGATAACATTACCATAGTCTTCATCATAATCATCATTGTCTTCAAAATTAGGATCATTTGATTCCAAACATATATTATGTAATACACAACATGTGTTTACAATTTTACAACTTGTAACTGGGTCATAATGGAGCACACGATGTTTAAATAGACAGCGGAACCTCATTTTAAGAACCCCATTACATCTTTCTGTAGTGGATCTAATTGTTTTGTGTGCTGCATTGTAATGGAATTCTGGACTATCTGGATTGGGTTCTGGTGTTATAGGGGTTAACATCCAGCTCCTTAAAGCATATCCAGAATCACCTTAAAATGGGAATAAAACAAAAAGATGAGCTTATAGTGATTGTTTCAATCCAAATTTAAAACAATTTGTTAATGTTTAATCTGATAAATAATTACTTAAAATTTTGAAATATTTAATACATATGTGAAAATGGTTTCGTTGAACAAATAACTGTACAATATTGTTGGTTTTAAAGATATGTTATGAAAACAAAAGATTAACTTAATAGTGAAATATATAGGTACGTATGTGGGCAAGCAAGTCTTATTAATTATTTTACTTACCCAATAAAAAGTAGTCTGTATGACCAGCTTCATGTAAGTTTTGTAGAACATTTAATAAACTACAATTGTTCCAAATGTAGGAATCATGATTACTTCCAGGATATTTGGCACATACATTCATTATTTGCAGCTTATGATCACATACCTAAATATAAAAAGTAAGTATATATAAATATGACGAAAGTTAACATACATGACTTACCAACTGCACATTAATAGAATGATACCCTTTCCTATTAACATACAGATGCTCTGGAAAGTTGGGATCGTTTATTTTTGGTGGAAACAGAGCAACATGAGTACAGTCGATGCATCCAATTATCCCTGGTACATTATATTTCAAAAAGAATCTGGAACATTTCAAATTTATATTCAACTTAAAATAAATAATAAGTTATTGCTTCCTTACTTTCTTCTAATATCATTCAACTCAGGAATAGTTTGGGGGAATTTTATGAAAGCATCCATTATTTCTTGTCTATTAAATATCTCAATGATTTTATGAATGCATCGACTCACTGATGATTGGGAAATACCCAAACAATAATTATTTCCAACATCTTGCTGGTAACTTCCACTTCCGAAAAACTTCAATGCTGTTAGCAACTAAATAAAACCATTATTTACTTTCATGTTACATTTAATTTTACTCAACTTTTGATAATATATCAACAAGTTCATAAAATACTAGCAGCTACATATTTGTAGTATACGTTTATATAAATCAAAACTGTATAAAAAGTAAAATTCCTCCCATCCTACTTAGAACTTGCAGCTTCATTTTATCTCGCCCTCTCTTCTATATTTTCAATAAATCTATTGAGACAGGTGAGTTTCCTGATTACTGGAAACTATCTTTTGTTACCCCAATATACAAATCGGGAAGCAAGACTGACATCAAAAATTACCGACCCATATCTATTCTCAGTACTATACCTAAGGTATTTGAGAACATTATAACAGACTACCTTACCTATGACTGCTCTGGCATCATAACTGAGCAACAATATGGCTTTTGTGCTGGGAAATCGACTGAATTAAATCTAGTTACCTATGTCGATTTCCTGTCGGAGGCTTTGGAGAGGGGTTGCCAGATTGATTCTGTGTACACTGACTTCTCTAAGGCTTTTGACAGGGTCAACCATACTCTCTTACTGCAAAAGCTTGATAAATATGGTGTAGGTGGGGTATTACTACAATGGATTAGTAGCTATCTTACGAACAGGACTCAAATGGTTAGAGTAAACCATCACTATTCTAACTCATTTCAAGTAACCTCAGGTGTTCCTCAGGGGTCACACCTTGGTCCCTTATTATTCAACTTATTTATCAATGACATTATTCATTGTTTTAGGTATGGCAAAGCACTACTATTTGCAGATGATTTAAAACTTTTCCTAATTATTCAAACATATTTTGATGCTCTCAGGCTTCAGTCTGATCTTGATAATCTATCAAACTGGTGCTCCTTAAATGGCATGGACTTGAATGCTATTAAGTGCCATGTCATGCACTTTTATCGATCCCATGTACCTTCTACTACTTTCGATTATACCTTAAATGGTCATGTCTTGGAGTCTGTTAATCAAATCAAAGACCTTGGAGTTATTCTAGATCCCACCTTAAGCTTCAATCAACACATACCTACAGCTATCCATAAATCCATGAAAATGTTAGGTTTTATCAAAAGGCTAACCCACGATTTTACTGACACATTTGCAATTAAAGTCCTTTATTGTTCACTTGTCCGACCCCATCTAGATTATTGTTCTTCTGTCTGGTCTCCTCATTACATAAGACTCAGCAGGAACATTGAAAATGTCCAACACAATTTTCTTAGATACATGGCCTATAAATTGGGTATCTTTTGCGATTATGAATTGTTAGAGCATTTTCTGAACATCCCCTCCTTGGAAACTAGGAGGAAACAGAGAGACCTGACATTACTTTTCAACATTATCAATGGCAGATGCAGTTATGCTGAACTTCTAGCAAAAATTAATCTTCATGTTCAAACCCGATCAACCCGACAGCAACAAACATTTTATGTACCTTTTTATCGTTTAAACAATACTTTCAATAGCTGTATTCCAAGAATGTTAAGATTAGCCAATACTCATAATGATCTTGAGATGTTTAACACCCCCTTTCATCACTTTAAAACTCAGTTACTGAATACCGAGCTTTAAATGTTTCAATGTTAATGCTTTATTTAAGCTTATTGTCTATTGTCTTTTGTCTTTTTAAATTTTTAACCTCTTTTTTACTTATTCTTTATTGTATGACATGTAATTATTCCATATTTTTTTCATTTTATTTTAATTATAATTTTAAAATTGTAATTTATACCTAAAATGGGCTTGCCCGTAAATAAATAAATAAATAAATAAAAAAATACAGATGTTACCACCAATTCTGGATGCAAATCTGTGGTTTTTACAGGTTCATCCAGATATCTTCTTATTATGCCCAAGACATGTCTAAAAGTTTCCTTGGTTAGCCGAAATATTTTTTTAAATTGCTCATCACTGAGTTGTGTCACAGGATCTCTTAAAACAACTCGGTGGGGTTCTGCAGCATTTTCTTCTGCTTCTTCTAAACCTTCTAGTAGTCCAATATACATAAGATCATCCATTAAAGTTCCTTATATAATATGACTTCAATTATAAATGATTTATATACAATTATAATTTTCAACACTACTTCAATAAAAATTAAAGGTTAGAATTGTTTATTTACATGCAAATTATTGACATATAATATGTCAGTGATGAGAATGCGAGTGAAATAAAGCACTCCCCTTCGCGGGAGCGTTCCAATTGCGAGGAGAGGGCATGAGAATCGAGACAGCAATGAATTTCGATCCACTCGCATTCAACGACATCGATATCGCTCCAAGCGAGGGCCTGAGAATACCGGCCCAGATTAACTAAAGAATTAACTAGAGAGCTAATCATTATTCTAGAACCCTTAATAGAACAAGGGAATCGTGCAAGTGCATTATCTCTTGAACATTTTCCAGATAAAAGAGGCTCATTTTCTTTTTCTTGCATTAAATTTATTAATGTTCGTTTTTGGTTTTGGGTGCAATAATTTTTTTTGGTTCCACTTTCACTTTCCATGTTTATCTTGTTATTCTTGTTCTACATTCGAGTAAGTACATTGTACATTCTAACTTCTAACAAATAACCAAATCATTACTGTCATCACAGATCATTTAACTACTACTGTCATTTCATTATTTTACAACTTTACAAGATAAGTGGCATGGAACACGATATAATATCGAAATTTCGGTGTTGCCAGTTCATGTTATTCGACAAAATTTATCTCATGCGACTTAGATGTCGAACCCATTTGAGAATGCCAGATGCCAATGTTGTGCGACAATTTCTATCGACATATGTCGAATACGACAAATGTCATTCGACATTCGAGAATAGGCCCCCTGTACTGTAAAAAAAACATCAAAATTGTAGCTTCATTTACTCCAACATTACCGCTAATTGTCATATAGCGTCACTATTGTGACATTGTTCGATCTATAACTTATGGGTCGATTTATGGAATCAATAACGCCTATTGAACTTTTAGGAATACGAAAACACACGATTCGGCCGTATTTATGGAACCAATGACGCTATTGAACCAATTAGTTTACCGGGTCCTTTCTAAATGCGGAAAACGATTTTATTGAACCAAAAGCGGTTTTATGGAACCAATAACTCTTATTGGGCGATTAGGAATACGGGTATTAAACTTCAAAATATTACTGATTGTCTATAGTTGTTTTTAATTTTTTTCGTTGTGTCAGATAGGGACCAAAAATTATTTAATAACTAATTCATCTTGACATCGGTAGCTGGAACGCCACCGAAAGGTCGAAATAAAAAATAAAAAACCATTATTGTGGTTTGATTCCCAAGAAAATAAGGAAAAAAGAATAAGTCATGCCACAAGGAACATACAGAAGATATCTGTCTGTATTTGATTATTTATAACAGACAGTTTCGCAGTATTCCGAAGAAGAATTTTTTAATAATTTTTGAGTCTCGAGAAATATGGCAACTGAGATATCACACTGATTTGAAAACAGTAATTATTACAAAGATGATAGTGGCCAATTCGGGAAAATTTCTGCACATGTAAGTGAACAAACTATTCTCACTATTGTTTATTATTGTAAAATAATAATTGCAGGTTTTAATATGTCTGTGGTACATTGGGCATCAAACTGCAAGTTTTGTTGATGTATCAGATAGATTTGACATCACAAAATCATCCCTTAAAAGGATAATTGTGAGAGTGTCAACTTTTTGGAGCAATCTCAGTCCTCAAGTAATAGTATGGCCAGATGATGAGGAAAAGCTGCATATAGCACAGCATTTTCAGGCCGAAGGTTTTCCCAATATTATTGGAGCTATTGATGGTTCTCATATACAAATTGATAGGCCACAAAATGATCCTGACTCTTACATCAATAGGAAGAACTATTATTCCATTCAAGTAAGTGTATGAAAAATTATATTGATAGATTACTAATAAAACAAATTTCCAGATGCAAGTTGTGTGCGACAACAATAACAAAATTAGAGACGTCTTTGTTGGTTATTCTGGTTCTGTCCATGATAGCCAAGTATTTCAGAATCACCACTTCACCTTAAAATTCAAGATTTGTGAGTATATTGTTGTGTTCAGCTCTGTTGAGATATTTTTCAACCTGAGCGGGTGACCAAAGTAAGCATTAAATCTCAGGAAGAATGCGCAAAAATAATAAGTGTATTTAGGTTAGGTTACTGTTAATTATTTAGTTTTTATTGGTTATTGGTTTATTGATTATCCTGGTTCTGTCCATGATAGCCGGTATTTCAGGACTCACCACTTTACCAATCGCTTCCACAAAAATGTGGTCAATTTTTTCTACTGGGAGATAGTGGATACCCACTTCAAGCCAATTTATTAACCCAATTTAAAGACAGAAGACAATTGACTGAGATACAAATTAACTATAATGTGAAATTGGCAAGAAATCGTTATGTCATCGAACACTGTTTTGGAGTGTTGAAACAAAAATCTAGACAACTATTCTATATTAAACTGTGCAAAATGGAGACCATGGTTCATCTGATTCGTGCAGCTTGTGTACTTCTTTGCACTAGAAGACGAGTTCATAATACAACCTGAGGGAGATAGTCCAGTAGAAGTTGCAGATTTTAACCCTGCCATCGATAAAGAAGAAGTGGATGGCGACAGAAATGCACAAAGAATTAGGGATGTTCTGGAGAATAGTTTGCCATGAACAATTGATTTTGATATCATTGAAAATATATTTTATAAATATATGCTACTTTATTTGTTAACCCTAGCTTGCATAATATAATTAGCTTATATTACAAAAGTTTTAGAAATAATCACAATATTCTTCAAAAACACACTATGGGGTCTATTCTGTAACTAATCCTTTAAAATTTGGACGCCTCTTAAAAATAAGTTTTAACGGGCCCTTAAAAATTTGTTGTTTAAATGCTATTCTGCAAGCATACATTTTAGAGAACTCTTAAAAATTATATATTTTTATGGGATCCTTTAAAATTTCGAGTAGAGTATCTGGCAACAGCGCGTTTGTCATTTAATAGCTAATCTTTAATAAAAAAGAAGGGAAAGTTATTGAAGATAGAAGAAAAACATAATAATATATTATTATACGTTATACACGGTATATAATTTAACTTTGTAATTATTTGATTTTTTATTGTGATCAATTCTTTTGTGAATAAAATCTCAAGTTTGGGGAAGTATATTCAACAATCTCCTTCCAACGTTTTAGATGCAAATTAGTTCCTGTTACATATTCTAATCACTAACCATTAGTAGTTTGGTAGTTATTAAGAAAAATATATAATATTTTTTTTTCAATTTTATTGGTAAAAAGTTATCTTACAGACTTCATAAAAACATTAAATATCTTGAAAACTACAAATTTTTAGGGTTATGCATTTTTCACGTGGAAACCATTGAGGAATACACAATAAAATAAAAATAGCTTCAAATACCAGTGGCGGAAAAAATGGGAGGGGAAAGATAATATATTCTTCCAAATGTTTACTACTGGATCAAGAATTGAAACATGCTTTGCTTCAAAATATGCATTTTCACGCACTACGACCTTCTAAATGTTTTTCGTCAACGTAACAAAAACAAAAATAGTGGTCCCTACAGAGTTCAGGAATTACGATTTTCTGATTTTGTCGACTTAAAGACTCTTGCTAATAACTTAATTAAAAATAAAAGTAGATATGAGGATGGAAACAAAGTTGAATGGCTGAGAATGAAATGTATGAGATATGAAAAAAAGAATCCATGGTGCATCTTCTTCAAATACAGCCCTTCAGAACAGTTCCATGTTCTTCGGGTAGCAGGACGAGGGAGACCGACAGATTCTGTGAAAAATCTACAGCCCTTATATAAATCGTTATTACCCATTACAAAAACCAAAAAAGACTGCTTACTGAAGCTCGTCAAAAACAACATAATCCCTCCTGAGTGGTACAGATCCTTGCCGGTGGATAACCGATCAAAAAATACGGACACCATTCCAGAGCCAGCACTTTCTGAATCAGAGAGGGATATGGCCATTACTTAATAATTATTATTTATAAATGTTAAAAACTTGTATTATTTATAAAATATTATATCTTCTGTAAGTTCCTTGTGGCATTACTTATTCTTTTTCCTCTTATTCTTTTGGGAATCAAACCACAATAATGTTTTTTATTTTTTTATTTCGACGTTTCGGTAGAGTTCCAGCTACCAATGTCAAGATTAACTAGTAATAAAATTAATAAAATAATTTTTGGTCCCTATCTGAAACAACGAAAAAATATGACAACTAGACAACAAAACTGTTGTCAAATTTTATTAAGGTCCATTCATAGTAGATCACACCTCTGGTAAAATGTGAAATGAAATATTTTATTTTATTACATTCTAACGATATGATAGTCTACTAGAAATGGAATCCAGTGAAGTGCACGTTCCAGGAACGGTTTTTATTGGGATAGCGCTTTTTTTAGCTTATTTTGGAAATTTTGTTACTTTTTTGTGCATGATTATTTTTGTTTTCAAAACATGTATAACTCAGTTTGGTGATTTTGTATATTGAAGTGTGTATCGATTAACAACTACTATTCCAATGATAAATCATAAGAAAACCTGGATAAAAACTTATGATGCTATCCTGATAACGCAGGTAATTGATTATTGGAAATTTCTCTTTCTAACATTGGTAACCAAATTTGACTACATTTGGCTGAAATACTAGCTACACATTTATCTGCATTTAGTTGTATTAAAGCAATTCTTTGATTTTTCGGCTTTTAATATTGGGCTCTTTCAATATTATTTTTGTCGAATCCCATTGAATTTTATGCCCCTCTTCCCAAGCATGTTTACAAATACCTGACTTAAAGAACTCCCTACCTTTGATGTACTTTTTATGTTCACTTATTCGGACTTTCAATGGTCTAGATGTTTCACCTAAATAGAATTTGTCGCATTCACAAGATATCTGATATATGCAATTTTTTGAAGATTGTTCTTCATTTTTTGGTTTCGTTTTTGTTAAGATAGATCTCAAAGTATTGTTAGATTTAAAGCTGGTTCGAATATTAAATTGATTACCAATTTTCTTAATTCTTTATGACAAACCCTCAACATACGGTATTGTCAAGTTTTTAAAAATTATGTTAGCTGAATTATTAATATTATTGTTATTATTATGGGGTATTAACAATGAGCCTTTCTCTATATTCTTGATTTCTTTATTTACAAATTCTGCCGGGTAATTATTGGCAATTAAAACATTTTTCGGTAGAGTTTTCTCCTTTGTGAAATGATCATCATTAGAACAAATGATTCTGGCCCTATCGTATAAAGATTTTACTACCCCTTTTTTAACGCTTATAGCATGATTTGATTCAAAATTCAAATACCTATTATGTTTATTTACCAAAGAAAATTTGACCAAGTCACAGTGTTTAATTTTGTACCTACCGAATGAGTGACCAAGTCAAATTTTTTTGAAAATTTTGGATTTCCAGGACGTTTTCTTTCATGACATACAACAGGGTTTGCTACTTGGTGTGAAAATCTAACGATCTAAGATAAAAAAAGTTATATAATTTCAACTTTAGATTTCATAGGACCTTCCAAAACTTTAAACCTCGTTTCCCACGAACTATATAAACATGACTTGGTTACTTTTGGCAGCAAGCCGACGATATGCATTTGTGTGATTTGTTTGTTTATTAATATGATGTCGCTCCAGTTTAGACAAATTGCTTTATTGACTTCTAAATATACAGACCCTTCTGGAACAATGTCTAACCAAAGCGAAAATCTGTTGAAAAGAAAACTACTTAACAAATATTCTGAAAGGTTTAAACGCCAAGAAACACGCATTTCACAAGAACAACCAATAATAGTTTCTACTTCCGAAGCTATCACTCAAGAGGATTAACCTATTGTTCACATTGATGGTGAATCAGAGATTGTAATCTTGAAAAATCATGTCAACACCGAATTGAATATTGCAATAGATAAAGTCCGTCAAGAATGTTCTACTCAACCAATAAGTCTTTCAGAACAATTGTCAAATTGGGCAATAACTCATAACATCTCTCAAGTGGCTGTTTCTCAAAGGCATACTTCGAGAACAAAATTTGAATGTTCCGAAAGATGCAAGAACTTTATTAAAAAACCCTAGAAAAACAGGCTACGATTTAGAAATAGTAGAGCCTGGAATTTATTATCATTTTGGATTTCTTTCTTCCCTTAAAATATTAATTAATAAATTGAGAAAGAATTTGAAAACAGATACATTAAAATTTTGTATGAATATAGATGGTTTACCATTGGCAAAAAGTTCAGGAAGCAGTTTGTGGCCAATCATGTTAAATCTAATTAATCATGAAAATGTGGTAGAAATTATAGGAATTTATCATGGGAATGAAAAACCAAACAATTCAAATGAATTTTTGAGCAGCTTTGTTGATGAAGCTGTACCTCTAATAAATAATGGATTTGTATATATGGGAAAAGAATATTATAATCTTAAGATTGTTGCATTTATTTGTGATGTACCTGCAAAATCTTACATAAAATGTATTCGAGGTCATAGTGGATATATGTCTTGCACCAAGTGTGATACAGAAGGTGATTACAAAAATGGGAGGGTGTGTTTTCCAGATTTTCCAGATACATGTTTTCAGTTGAGAACAGATTACAGTTTCAGAAGTAAAATTCAAGAAGAACATCACAGTGGCACATCAATATTAGAAAAACTCCCTGGAATAAGTATAATTGATAATTTTCCACTAGATTATATGCATCTTGCATGTCTAGGTGTGATTTATAGTTAATTTGTGGCTTAATGGTAAACCTCCCTATAAATTATCAGCTTTCCAAAGTGATGAAATTTCTTTACAGCATGTGGAGTTTAAAAATCAAATACCTGAAGAGTTTTGTAGAAAACCAAGATCTCTTCTATAATCAAAACGTTGGAAAGCAACGGAATTTAGGTTTTTTTTATTTTATACTGGAGCTGTAGCATTGAAAGAAAATGTGGATAAGAGCATTTATAAAAAATTTGTATGCTTGCATGTTGCTTTTATTTTGCTATCTTCAAATAAAAATATTGACTATGCTAATGAATTGTTGAAATATTTTGTAAGAACTTTCATAGTTTTTTATGGTTCCGAACATGCATCACATAATATCCATAGCTTACTACATATTGCAAATGATTCAAAGATATATGGAAGTATTGAAAATTTCAGTGATTTTGTATTTGAAAACAATATGCTATTCTTGAAAAAATAAATTCGAAAAGGTAACCAACCAGTTCAACAAATGGTTAATCGTCTACATGAGAGAAAAAATGCAATGATAAATGAACAGCCAACACCACAGTTTCCTCATTTGAAATTCTAACATTTTCCGGGCCCAGTTCCTCCAAAACTAATAACTATCAATTAAGCAGTTTAGGAAAGTTGTTTTTGAGACATTTGTTTTGTCTATTGAAGATGGAAATAATTGTTGTATATTGAAAGACGATAGCATTATTAATATTAAAAATATAGTACTAATAAATAATGATATTCAAATAATAGGGACCAAGTTTAAGGTGTTGAATAATTTTTTTCAAGTGCCATGTAATTATTCGGAATTAGATATTTTCAAGGTAAATCAGGAAAGTTCACTACAGATTTGGAGCATATAAGATATTGTTCAAAAATGTGTCAAATTAAAATTTCAAAATGAATTTGTCATATACCCCCTTTTGCATATGAGTTTTTACACCTGATACTGTAAAATTCAAAATTATTGTTTATTACCATATTAAAGCATCACAGTTAATTTTTAATTTCTAGTTTTTTTTTAGTTGTATTGGATATGAGTTCACCACGATCTTGGACAGTGGTCGTCTTCGAAGCAGACCAAACAGTACAAGCAGTTCCTACTAAATGGATTGTTGGAGACCAATGTCTATGGCCAACTTTGCCACAAGATAAAATAAATATAGCATTAAGAAATTGTGACTACAATTCTTGCTGGCCATCTCACAACATAAGGATACTGAGAAATAGTACTTTTAGTAAGCACAATGAATTTTTAAAAAGTTCTGGAGTAGTATCTTCACCATTTTTTGTTTTTTCCAATGTTAACTTTGTGTAATCAACTGTTTTTATCAAAAACAGACTCAACACCCAATAAAAGTTGTCAGTATATAATGTGAGAAATTTTTAATTTAATTTCCTAGACATTAAGTTATCCATCTATATTATTCAACAATGCAAATCATCGCTCTATTTTTGTTAATTTTGATATTACTTACAACATATTTGTTATCTGTACCTCTGTTAACGTGGCATTTTGTATTTTTTTATTAGTCTGTCCCATATTCATTTAAAAATAAGTTATTATAGTCTTTTTAGCGGACTATTCACTAGCTAGAACTGAAGCTAGAAAAGCAGAGTTTACTAGCGCCTTAAGTACAGATACTGAAGGACATAGAAAGAGGAAGAAGAAGTTATTCTCTTCATTGGATTCGGATGAAGACAATAGCTCCAGCTCCAATAAAAAAAGAATCCAATACATTTTCTCCCACCACCCCCTCAAATGAGTTTAAAGAAGCAATGCTCTTCAGAGACTTTTAATCGAGAAGATATTTGCTTTGATAATATTTGCATTTAGAAACAGAATTTTAAACATTGTCAAATGCATAATTTTTGAGCTATGAAAAGTAAAATTAGTTTATTTTGTTTATGTATACTTTATTCTCAGATAATAGTACTACAACAACTACTCACAGGTCCCCAGTCAACAGGACTATTTCGGAAAGTTAGTATATTTCGAAATTTTTTAAAGTTGTATCTATTCATTTTTCAGTCAATTGTTTTTTATTTCCCATTTTTGTTCTAAAAAATGCAATAGGTCTATTTTTTTCAGGCCCCACTATATCATGCAAAAATCTCTGTGATGTTTGTTGCAATAAACCTCTCCATGAAACCAAATCTCTGTATGTAATCAGTTCATTACTTGTAGAGCTTAATGGGAAAGTTGACAGGTTATTAAAGAGATATGAAACAGGCTTATTGGTGAAAGCCAATATAGAGTTTCCAATTGGCAGCATACAGAATTTTGAGAATTTTAACGTGTTTTTGGAAGAACAGGAGAATTATTCTGGACTGGTAATTTCCTTTTTTCATTGAGTTTCTCTCTCTCTCAGATTTTAAGTTATAAAATATAATAAAATAGCATATGAATTCCATGTATCATTGATATTTTTTTAGGTTAAGTATTTTTCAAAAATTGGAGGGAACAACCTGAATGAATTCGTGAAGAGATGTTTAGCACCGTTACTGAGGGGTCTATTCAGTAAATAGTCGTTAGAATACGACATCGTCAAGTTAACGACATAATAACTAACGATATTTTAAACGATAAATTCTCCTAGCATATTCAATAAGTATGTCGGGAGAAAGAAATTGGTGACGAAACTTTTAATGGGATTTGCGAAGGTTGGTAAGATTATTTCAATATTCTGTCATGGTTCTGTGACAATAGGCGAGATAAAAACGTTTGTCATAACCTGTTTGAAATCATATGTGTTTTTCATATTTATAATTGCTCATATTATTAATTTACAATGACAACGAAGAATCAGAGGGGTCTGAAAACCTCTAGATGTCAATTCGAGGCTTATCTCAATGAGCT
>CAJUYG010002785.1:2859-27238 GCA_910591675.1 Galerucella calmariensis
ATATAATATAATCTAATCTAATCTAATCTAATCTAATCTAATCTAAATTAGGTGGAATCACAAAGGATTACATAAGAGGGGGAGTCGGGAATTGGGTAGTTTAAGAACTCCAACTCAAACGGAGGAAGGCATAAGGACACCTCCATACTAAGAGTTTACTGAATAAGTTAGACAAGGAACTCTCGTCCAGGATGCTGAAACTGGGTGGGAGAAATTTGAAGACAGTTACCGACCTGGTGACTGGACACTGTACCCTGAGGAAGCATCTGCACAGGATGGGCAAAGTTAGTAAACTCATGTGCAGAAAATTAACTGGTTCTTCTATCTCGGTCGGTAACCCTTAAAATATTGGATTGATCAATAAAATGCTTCCAAAAAGTTATGATTTATAAAAAAAATGGGGGAAATTGATGTCAACCTATTTCTTGGTTATAAAGAAAGATAAACCCATAAAATGTAGGTTACTGGTGTGCCTCATCTACCTTTACTCAATGCGTATTTCCCAATGGATCATCCTGTATGTGATTGTGCTTCAAGGTTGTAGTTATGTGGAAAATTGAGTATCTTCAACATGGATTACGTGAGAGGAGGGTAGAAGGCTTAAATACAGATTTGTTCTCAAATCCTTGGTTAAAGTAGTTTAGCAAGTACATATCGTAAGTGCCACCATTTTCGAGCATTTTATACGATTGACGCTTTTCATATAACAAAAAAAATCACACTCCATTACACAACAATGTAGATGAGATGTTCAAGTAACCTCGAACAATTCGGAAAATGTCTCAAATAGCAATGAATAAGCTTCCATACGGTTAAAAGCGACATATATAGCTCGAATTGGGATCATAACATGCCTCTAAATGTTCGACATCTCCTACAAACTATGTTAGATCGTTTTCACTATCCATAACACTGTTCATTTGAGTTGCGAACAAGCCGACAGTTATTGTGTTACGGTATTTTTCAATAGAACTACACTTACCGACTTAAAATTCGATCCATTCAAAATAACGATTTATTTAAAAATGCTCTTACTTTCAAATGCGTCAGCTGATTTATTTTAATTTCTTAGCAGCTTTTAGATAAAATATTCGGACATCTAAAAGTAATTCAGTATTCGCTGGATATACAGGGGGGAAAGAAAACAATTTTTTCCTCTACTTTTGACACACCCTGTAGGTTAATTCTGCTAGTAGATCTGCACACAATTAACTTTATCAAGAAGACTGATTTGTTTTTTTTGTTTTTTTATTTACCCCAATATCTTAATTTTTTTCGTAAAATGTGACGGTTTAAAGAAAATTCAATATTCTTAATTTTTTTATTCAGTTTCAGCAGAGTAATACATAATTTTATAAACAAATCAAACAACAAATAAACTAATAATTATCACAAATTAATAACGGGTATTTCCCCCACGAGCGCGAATAACCTCAATGCGTCGTGGCATACCCTCTATTAGATGTCGAATCTCCATCTGGTGAATCTGATCCCATTCTTGGACCAAAGCATCTCTCAAAAAATTAAAATACTTGGAAAAGAAACTCGGTTACGATTTCGTCTGCCCATCATGTCCCAGACGTGCTCAATTGGATTGAGGTCTGGACTACGTGATGGCCAGCTCATCCTTTGAATTTCTGTTTCGTCCAAATATTGAGATACAATCCTCGCAATATGTGGTCGAGCGTTGTCGTGCATAAACATGAATTCGTTTCCTATATACGGTGCAAATGGAATTACATGTGGATCTAGCACATCACTAATATATCGGTTAGCTGTCATTGCTCCGCCGCCAACAATGACTAAATCAGTACGAGCTTCCATGCTTATGCCGCCCCAAACCATTACCGATCCTCCTACATAACTGAGTCTTGTGGATAAATTTGCTTGGTCAAACCTTTCGCCTCTTGTTCGGTATATTCTTTCACGGCCATCTGGAGAACGTAAACAAAACCTTGACTCGTCAGAAAATAAAATCTTACTCCAGTCGACATTCCAATGTTGATGCTCCCTGGCAAATCGAAGTAACTTCGGACCAGTTGCAGGTCTTCTGGATCGTAATCCATGTTCTCGTAATCACCTTCGAATCGTTATTTCGTTAACAGCTACTTGGCCTACTTCTTCCAAACGACTTCGAGCCATGACAGTAGTAGTATTTCTATCTCGCAAAACGTTTAATGTTACAAAACGATCATCTCGAACATTTGTAGATCGTCTTCTGCCAGATGCTCTTCGTCTCGAAAAACTACCAATTTCATTGAAACGTTGTACAGCTCTCTGGACGCTACATCTTGTAACACCCAATATTCTAGAAGCATAATAATGAGACCTACCGTCTTGTACCAGAGCAACTGCTCGTGCTGCATCAGTAGGCGTTAAAACCATGATGTTAAATTAAATACTGATATTGAACTGCAATTGCCAAGTAACGAATATTTGACAGTTGTCATATTGTGAGTTGGCCACATCATTCTATTTATTTTGTAGTTTAAGTTCTAGTCATTTAAATTATGACCATTTCTTAAATATTGCATTTTCTTTAAACCGTCACATTTCACAAACAAATTAAGATATTGGGGTAAATAAAAGAACAAAATGTTGGAAACAAATCAGTCTTCTTGATAAAGTTAATTGTGTGCAGATCTACTAGCAGAATTAACCTACAGGGTGTGTCAAAAGTAGAGGAATAAATTGTTTTCTCTTCTCCCCTGTATATGCGGCGAGTACTGAGTACTAAATTACTTTCAGATGTCCGAATAATAACCTTAAAACTACAGTATTTTATCTAAAAGTTGCTAAAAAATCAGCCTCCCCATTTGAAAGTTATAGCATTTTTAAATAAATCAGTTTTGAATGGATCGAATTTTAAGTCGGTAAGTGTATTACTGCAGGGCATAGTGGTGCATTCGTTCGCAAAATTGTTTCATATATCTTTTCAATTTCCAGGGGGGTTTCTTGATTATAAAAGTGTAATACTACACTTGATAAGTTTTTGCAATGATTTTTTATATATTGTTCAGACTTATGTCTTACCTTTAACCCATGATTTTTTTTACACAACCATTCACCGATTTACTATCGAACAGATAGAAACTGAATTAACGGTCATTTGTTCACACCGTTACTAGCTTTTGTCTAGAAAATAGTCCAGGCCATCGAACAACGAACAAAATCCGCGAAAAACAGCACCTAGAGACGAATTCTTTTCAGAAGCCGCTCTAAAAAGTACCTATATCGGTGCCAACAAGCACTTTAGTGAGAAAATAATCCCAAAACCTATCCCATCCTCAAAATGCGTTGTTCTCGAAGCAAGAAAAAGGACAGCGATGAGAAATTTCCTCAATTGCCCTCAACATCGGAAACTCCATCGACATCAACCTCAAAATATTCTAGAAACTTTTCCATCCCCTCTCTAATTTGAAGATGTCCTCAACAGTATAAAACAAAGCCCTACCCATTAATGGAAACATCTGTAACCACCAGCCGCTGAGCTAGAGCTCGAAGAAAGCATGAAAAAAATTCCATCTCTTGAAGCCCAGTTAAGCTCCTTCCTCCAGAGTAATCAACTATTATCCAAAAATCCATCGACGACCTCATGAAAAAGCACAAAATCTACGAATCTCAGTCGTACGCTCAGGCAGCAAAGTTTCTTGCAATATCAATTACTCATTCATCTCTCTCCTCCCAGGCCTCGTCCGTCAGCGAAAAATCCATCCTCATCCATATCGACGAAGAAGCCTCAATTCAGTCTTTTTTTTCTAAGCTTCCGTCACAAAACTTATGGCCATATACAGGGTGTTTTCAAATGACACTTACAACGTTTGCATGCTACCTCTCGTAGAATTGGATACTGAACTAGTAACATTTTGAGAAATGTCCGCAACGGTAGTCCGCAACGGTAACTATACTCGATTTGAAATTGGTTGATAGTGATAAATCATTTTTAGCAGCCGATTCCATAGGCGCACCTACCTGACGTGCCGGTTTGAACCCTATTTATAGTAATCATTATTGTCATAACAGGTAAAAATAATTATGCCGAGAATTCCGGGAACAATTAATACACAATGTTACTTCAGGTTGTTACGAAAAAGGTAGGTAGGTAGGTAGGTACCTCTACTTATTGGTATAAAACTGTGAGTCATTTTAAGAGCGAACAAACCTAATGCGAGTATTCTAGGACACACATTTGGGTAATTTTTGAAAATGGAGAGTCTTTCAGGATTTATTCCAGTTAAGCGAGCTGCGAAATCATGAAAAGATTATTGTGCTTAATGTATTTAATGCACTTAGATATCAAAAAAGTGCAATAAGTATCGATTCTACAGTGGAACTTTGTTCAAAGATGACAGGTATTGGAAAAGCAACCATCTACAGGCTGATGCGGGAAGAAAAGACAGGAACCGTGACGCCACCAAAACCATCTCCAGGAAGGCGAACAATACCGATCGATGAGGACGAAAAGGCCATCATAAGACGAAAGGTGCATTCATTCTATTTCAATAAGGAGATCCCTACTTTGGATAGTTTTAGGGGCAGTAAAAGAAGACTCCTGCAATCAAGAGAGATAAACTATGGAAAGTTCTAAGAGAAATGAATTTTAGATGGGAAAAACATAGTCGGAAGTCTCATTTGCTCGAAAAAGATGAAATAGTGTGTTGGAGACGTAATTATTTGAGAAAAATAAGACAATTTCGCAATGAAAACAAAACAATTTTCTATTTGGACGAAACATGGCTGAACGAAGGCTACACAGTTGGAAAAATATGGACAGACAAAAATGTGACTTCTCACCGGCAAGCATTTTTAGACGGTCTATCAACAGGAATAAATCCGCCCTCTGGAAAAGGAAAACGATTAATTATAACCCACATCGGTAGCTCCAATGGCTTTTTAGAAGGTGGACTATTATCATTCCAATCAGTTCGTACAGGCGATTACCACGAGGATATGAATGCTGATGTTTTTGAGGAGTATTTCGAACAAATGATAGAGCTGATTCCACCTGGCTCCGTCATTGTGTTAGATAACACAATTTGAGGACAATATGGTTAAAAAGGAGTTGCTATCAATTGTAATAATTATTGTGTTTAATATAAACTTAAACCCACCCGAAAGCACGTGCATGAGTGCAAAACATCACAGGTAGAATCCTACCGCTTATTGTTCGAGCCTCGGGTTAAGCTTTGTATTCGACGCCCTTATCAGATCTACAGGAATGGAAAGTTTAATAAATGCAAAAGGGTCTATACTTTCAATGTATATAATATTTAAAACTTGGCAATTTAGGTGGACCACTTTGTATACGTGTTTGACGGATTTTAATGATTTATTACTATCAACCAATTTCAAATCGAGTATAGAGCAGTATATTTTTCGCGAAAATGTTAACGTATGTAATTGGAAAATATACGAGATAAAAGCAAAATAACCATGTATAGTTTCTAAAAATAGTTGCGGCGTGTACAATTTGAAACTATACGCGAGCAGTTCCAACCTGTGAGGACTGTTCTTGTATACTTTCAATATACGCGAAGCCAACTAGGTAGTGTAAAGATGTTAAATGCCAAAAATACAAGAAAAAATTTAAATAATTTTTCTCGAAAACGCTGAATTCGAACAAAACAACATATTGTTTTGGAGAAGACATAATTTTTGAATTAAATGTATAATTTGTGAAAAAAAATTGATATATAAAAATGTTGAACGCTTGTAATAATGGAATTATTATAAAAGTGTTGATAATTATCACAATACAAATGTTCAAATGTGCAAATTGAATTTTTAAACTAACAGGGGCCTATTTCACAAAGGTACAAGTGTTGTTGAAAATAATTGTGAGTAACAACCACTTGTTGTTACGCACAGGCATTTCATAAAAAATCTCAAAACTTTTTCGCAACAAGTTAAAATTGTCTGTGACACTTGTTATAGACAAAAAGAGAAAGAACTTGTAGGCAGCACTTGCTACATCTATGTTCACTTCAATGGGCGTCATAAGCCGATCCAATAAAGGGTAACCAGAAACTCCTAGTGAAACTGCATTTACGATTGGACTTGCATAATATATTTCCAAATTTGGTCGGCAAACAATCATACAATTGATGAAGTGGTTTCCATAACGTTGAACAAATGCAGGCTCATTTTCGATTGGAGCATCTATTTTTACTAATGTCCCATCGACACATCCAATAACTTGGGGGAATCTTACTAAAAAAACCTGCAGAAACGTTTAAAATATTGTCAGGCCAACTAAGGCATTGGGAAAATTTAATTTGGTTAACTGCATACACAAATTTTCTAACACATCTGCAGACACTTGCCTTACTAACCCCATGTGAATCTGATATGACATGGCATTGCTCTCCATTACCTAACCAGTGTAATGCTATACAAATCTGCATTTTTGTGGATAGTGCGTGAGACCGATTAGTTGGATGAAGAAGCATATGTCCAATATCCATACGAAGCTGTTCCATTTGGACAGAAGTTATTCTGAAACGTTCATTACACTCGAATAACGAATGGAACACAGAATTAATTCTAGGCCTAAACACTCTCCTACTACGTATACGTATAATCTCTTCATTTTCATTTTCTGACGAAGAATTACTGACCACATTTTGCTGCAACTATAATCTATGTATATTTAAAACTTGTCAGCTATCTACCTTTAAAGTTTTATTTTTCTGTTTTTGGCACTTGGAAATCCATGTCCATTCCTCCTTTAAAGTTAGGTAGAAGAATTTTAGTAGATAACAAGTTTCAGATGCAATTTTGTTGACTAGTTAATAACTGGTGAATTCATAGTAAATAACTAGTACTTTACTTGTAAAATTGTGAAAAATTGCCTGTTATTACAAAAGTACACTTGTCGTTTTATGAAACGCGAGTAATAACATATTTTGCCAAACTTATTAAAATCTACTTGTTACCTACAAACTTGTGTTTTTGTGAAATAGGCCCCAGATGTATTAAGAGATTATAATTGGAACGTTAGTAATAAATATAGTGAATGTAGCGAAATTGGATTCCAAACCACTCTGTATACCTGCATAATATTCAGTTGTCTGAACCTCTAATGTATATCGATTCAATTTAATATCTGTCAACAGCTATCACTACGTTTGCACACAAATGGGACTAGAGAAAGTGAATCTGTCATAAATACAATAATTTATACACCAACAACAAAAAACAATATTATACCCCAGGGTGGTGAAGACTATTCTTATTGACCGAGCACCAAGATTATTTCGCGAGGGGCTTTGCCATGAGCGGAATAAGGTTTGTATCTGTAGAGTAGGAAGAGTGAGTGTAGGCTCACAGCACTTAGGCCACATGTGACCCATTGTACATCCTCCCAGGTCATCGTCCATCCTGTCCTTCTCAGGAAGGTGACCTCTCCTTTATATCGGCAGGTGTAGGCCAAGACTCACCGAACACACACTCTCTTATTGACGATACCTCCGGACACTCGCATAAGACATCCCTGACAGTTTCATCTTCCTGTTCACACATCCTGCATAGGGGTGTGTCCACTAGCTCCATAGTATGGAGATGCTTCCTTAGTTGACAGTGGCCAGTCAGAAATCCTACTGTTGAACGTAGGTTTTTCCTGGTCATCGCCAAATATTTCTTTGGCGCCAGCTTCCCATGGTCGCCCAGGGTTATCCTGGCAAGACTGCATCCTTTGATTCCATCCCATCTCTTAAGGGAAATGGTTGTAACGTTTGGATAGTTCCGCAAAGGTGTCACTGGGTCCTAGAATTTTAAGTCCAGCGGCTTCCCTGGCTAAAGAGTCGGCAACGCGATTTCCTTTACTCCTGTCGTGCCCTTTAACCCACCTCAGGATAATATTGTTATCTGACGAGGCGTCAGCTAAATCTTGCTGGCACTCTAGTACTAGCCTCGATATAACACGTTGTCTGTTCAAGGCTAATAGGGCTTGTCTACTATCAGTGCAGATTGTTATGTTTTGCCAGATTTTTTTTTTCTGGTTAGTTCTTTTGTGGCAATTGAGATACCAGCCAGTTCTGTTTGAACCACGCTGGTATTGTTTCTTATTCCCCACCTAATCTTTAGGCTTAGTGCTCTCGAGTAAACTCCACATCCTGAGCCTTCTTTCAATTTCGAACCATCTGTATGTATATGCGTATTGCATTTGCAGCATCTGGCTCTCTGTTCTGTTTTATTTGTATTTTGTAGGGTTTGTTAAACAAAAACCTGGGTTAAATTGAATCAATGGCTACCTGCAGCAAAGGTAGCCCAGTAAGCGGACTGGGCTATCTATCGGGCGCGTCCCCAGGTGGCGGATAGGGGAACAGCCAAGGGACTGAGTCGCCGGTCCCTTGGTCAGTGGCAGAAGTAAGTAGGGTGAGAGGAGCTAAAACTTCCCAAAAGCCTTTGCGAAATATGTCACCGCGGACCAGCCTACCCAAGCTAAGGTGTACGGAATCGTGCCGACAGCTGAATGGCCGCAGGGTTATATGCGGTCACGAACGATCCCCTTGGGGAACCGGGCGGAATCCCATTGTAATTAGCTTTACTCTGGTAAAGCGGGGCTCTGCCTGAGGTGACCAACCCTTCTCTTCCTACTCGTGGGAACACACATGGAAAAAACACGAAAAACAAAAACAAATCCCGAGGCTGTACAGAAGTGCTCACCTCAATCAAAAGCAGTAGCTGGGGATGAACAGAGATGTCCACCCCAAAATACTGCACAGAATGAGGCTGGACATGGAAGATCACCTCGTGATGACGAAACACAAAGGCCTTGGCGAAAGCGCATTTGCGGCGCCGAAGCCAAAAGCAGGAAGAGAGCGAAGAAATCAGGGGTGGCAGCAGCTACAAGTGCACCCCCCTCTTCCTCCACTCCGCCTCCAAGAGCAAAGGCACTTCCTGCGGCGGGCGCCAAGAGTTCCGCTTTGAATAAAGGCAAGGAACCGGCTGCCCCAGCAGGAAAGCGCCCTCACTTGAACACCTCCACGGAGGGGACTCCTAGAAGGTGCGAGGTTTATAAATGTCTTCAACACCATGGTGTATATACAATTTTTTCCACTACAAGCCAAATTTAAGACAAAAATTAAAAATAATTCACAAACGTACAACGAGAAGCGTTTACTCCGTCGTCTGACTGACAAGTACACTGTCAGTTTTCGATATATTATGGACGTACTCGCTATGTCATCAGTCATTTTTGGTTGAGCGCGAATTTCAAACTAACGGCATTTTTATTGAAATAATTTCATCTTGATATGTAATTTCAAGCAGCAAATATGTTAAAGAGAATCTCCTGAGTATACAAAATTATATTGCACAAGTTTTTGAGAAACTACTATCTCTGGATTCTCAAAATATTTGAATTTGTCCATTATTGACCTAGGTTGATAATAAAAAAAATATTAACCACTAATAGAGAAATTCAACTTCTCAGTTTGCTAGAAGACGCAATGATTGTCATCTTCACAGCTAGTAGTGGAAAAAATATATTAATAATTTCACACCAAATATTTTTTTACATTAGTGGTCTACCTTTTTACAACAAAGTGTTTCCAGGATATGATATGTGAAAAGTTGGTTTTAAATTTTTGTGAACTATTCGTAGCTTGAACTATTGATTCAGATACTTTTTGACGAGGGACCAATGTACCGGGTGGTCCAATAAGCCGATCTCTCGGCTATATATCAGAAACTATTCATGTTATAACTTTGGGAGATAAAATTCATTGGGAAAAGTGGACAAGAGAAATTGCTGGAAATTACTTTCAAGTTTCTAGGTTAACCGCTAGGGGGCGTAACCTGTGAAGAAAAATTTAAAAACCAGTTTTTTGTAAAATATGCCCAATTATACCCAGTGTTAAATAAGTAAACTAAAATAAGGCCTAAATTTCATACAAATTTGTTCAATTATTTTTTATACTATTTTTCCAAATAAAGGAAGGGGGAAAGTGGGAAAGTGTTTGTGGATAAATACCTATAACTTTAGTTTGAATCAACCGATCTTAACGAAATTAGTGTCAATAGAAAGAGAGTAGATGAATTAATTACATCTACTATAAAACAATGGCATTTAGTTTTAATTGTCGTAGATAGAGGGTACTTTCGAATGAAAAAAATTTAAATTTGTTTTCTTGAAAAATGTTTAATGGAAACACCCAATTATTGTAAATTATAATGGAACTGGATTAAATTCTCAACAAAACGGCGCAAACCGCATGTTGATAGCTTTTGTCGAACTCCAGATATAAATAAAAACGCATAAACATAAGTGAGTATAGTATTGACACCCTGTATTATAACTTAAAATTAAATATGGGAGAAAAAGATCATACAAATATCTTGGTCATTGAAACTTGATGTCCAATTAAAAGTTCAAATTGTTTTTCATCGTTTTCCACACAAATATGTTATCTAGCATGCTGTGACATATCTGTTGCTTAAATTTCAGCTATTGATATACTATTTATAGCGTTTCTAATGCGCTGTTGCATGTCGTCTCGCGTGTTTGGTGGGTTTGGTACGCTAAATCCTTCAATCTTCCCCATAGATAAAAGTCCAGACATATTAAGTCTGGAGATCTAGCTGGCCCTGAAAATATACTTACCCTTCCAATCCATCCATTTGGATAGCTTAAATTCAAATAATCTCTAACTCGTCTGGAAAAGTGCGCAGGACACCCGTCATGCTGTAATATCATACCTCATGTTTGTAAAGAAATATATTTCAATAAAAGAGACAACCAATTATCCAGAAAATCCAAATATGTATCGCCATTTGAAGTTCCAAGAAATATGAATCTGCGATCTCTCCGTCAACTATACCACACCAAACATTAGGACAACATTTACCTTGAAGCTGCACTTCCTCTACCCAGTGCGGATTTTCTTCAGACCAATAATGCTTATTATGCAGATTAACACCACTCGCACTACTAAGCGTAGCCTCGTCTGCCCACAAAATTTTTGACATGACATGATATGCGGTTGTTCTTCTAGCAGATTTAACAATTGCAGTAACCTGAGATTGAAGCAGCATTCAATAGGACATTAAGTCTTAATGATCGAAATGTATGTATGATCTTTCTTTTACATATTTCATTTTAAGTTATAATACAGAGTGAGTCACTATACTTACTTATATTTATGCGTTTTTATTTATATCTTAAGTTCGACAAAAGCTATCAACATGCGGTCTGCACCATATTGTTGAGAATTTAATCCAGTTCCATTATAATTAATAATAATAAGGTGTTTCTATTAAACATTCTTAAGGGAAACAAATTTTAATGTTTTTCATTCGAAAGTACCCTCTACCTATGACAATTAAAACTAAATGCCATTGTTTTATAGTAGATGTAATTAATTCATCCACACTCTTTCTATTGACACTAATATCGTCAAAATCGGTTGATTCAAACCATAGTTATAGGTATTTATCCACAAACACTTTCCCACTTTCCCCACCCTTTATTTGGAAAAATAGAATAAAAAGTACCTGAACAAATTTGTGCGAAATTTAGGCCTTTTTTCAGTTTACTTATTTAACACTGGGTATAATTGGGCATATTTCACAAAAAACTGGTTTTTAAATTTTTCATTACAGGTTACGCCCCCTAGTGGGTAACCTAGAAACTTGAAAGTAATTTCCAGCAATTTCTCTTGTCCACTTTTCCTGAGGAATTTTTTCTCCTAAAGTTATAACATGAATAGTTTCTGATATATAGCCGAGAGATCGGCTTATTGAACCACCCGGTATATTATATTACATAGTAAATAACACACCGAGGTGGAAAGAGTTTCATTACTGTCGAGAGATTAGTTAGGTAACAGAGACACGAAGCGTCGAGATTAGCTATTATTTCGAGACAGGAATGAAACTTCCTACCGAGGTTTGTGATACTTTCCCGCATGCGACTGCAGTTACCCGAACGTCGCGGAGCGGAGTTCGGGCAAGCGGTCAAGGGCGGGAAAGACACCTTACGCATGAGTTAGGAACATTATTTTTTCTGCGACCGTATATACAAAAAAGTATACCAACCCATTTTTCAAAATTTATTTTATTTCAACATACATATACAAAACTTTAACCAAAAACTATTAATTATTATTACTATTAGAAACACAATTTGTTGCATTCTGTAAATTACTTAAAATTGCCGGACCAGTGGAGTTATTTGGTGTTAACTGATAAAGATGACGATGTAGGTGACGGCAACGGTTTTAAGTCATTTGTAGATGAAATAATTTTATTTGATATATTTTTCTTATATCAAACTCGGGTGGTTTAATAGTTGTTTTGTGACACTACTTTAAAGAATGTACAGTGTTATGTCAAAATATCTTCAGAATTTCATATTTTCAAAAAATTAAAAATGCAACAAAAAGCTATAAAAGATGTAGATTTTGATGGACTATTTCGTAAATATTTATTTACCTGTTGTAACAATAGTTATAACTTCAGAAGTAAAAAAACTATCTAATAAGGTCAAAATCTGCTTAGTTTTACTTTCCCGCACTAGTGTGGGAAGGTGACACTTTTAAAACTAAAATGCGTGCGGAAAAGTGGGTTAAAACGCACGGTCGTAAAAAAAATCTTTGTTTCGTTCTGATCACACCTAAAATATTACGTTTGACAACTACTGTCACCAATATGAATAAATGTCAGATAAAGTCTGGTGGATATTAAGTTCGCGAATGATAAATCAAGAAAAATATCCAACGATAAAGAATTGATGGATTGTACCCCTCCAGAAATACGTATTATAATATTTATCAATGAGTTATATTTTTAAATATAAAAAATATTCTCCTAAAATACATTAACGATCACCTATTTTAGAGGGTGGGAAGTTAGGGCGAAAAGTATTCGATGAGGGCGGGAAGTAGAGGTGTGTAATATGACACTTTCTAACATCCAATGACGTTAGTAATGTCAGCATTACATATATGGTTGTGAATAAATAAAATTTATCTTTTCAATGGAAGCGCCCTAAACTAATAGTGCCCGATTTTGTATTTTCCTTTGAATTAAGGAGAGAACAATACCCTTAGGACTTGTAGACAGCTTACTTGAAGTCAATCTCAGTTTTAGGTGATGCATGTCAATAGGTGTAGTCGAAGTGCTAAATCGTACAAAATTTGCTATGTGTCATCTCAAACCGAACTCAACTCATTTATACAACCCTCCCTTGAGATAAATTTAACTTTGAGCAATCCTGAACTCCTTTTTAATGTAACCGTAACTATTTTTAAAGTACATGTAATTACCGAGTATTTATCAATGCTCGTATTTTCTTGTCGAAAAATTCATCTCCTTTTCAATGATTTCGAGTGTAAAATTTCACCATACCTGTCTCGAAACTTTTCCAGTTTCACAAAACTCGAATTATAAAGTGACTTTTATTGAAGTTTCAAATGAAAATCGTAGCAGATCCTTATAAAATAACACCGAGTATTAAGTGCTCCATTTAGGTTTAATATAAATTTATTTTAATTCTTTTTGTGTATTCCCCTAAAGGGAACAGTTTAAAGACATAATTTCCATTATACAGGGTAGTATGACTTGGGGAAATTAATTTGATATCGTTTTTACAAGGAGAAATAAGACTTCGTATAAGGGTGGGAAGCTTAATGACCAAATCGAATACCTAATTTTACTTTTTTTTATACATCCTTGATTGACAAAAGTATAATCTCGCATGCGACAAAAAATGTCACTGTTTGAGAATAGATCCCCTGGAGGAGTAATTTGAAAAGCCTCACTCACACCACTAAAAGTTACCAGATTAGTTACTAAAGGGTGTGTTCCGAAAAAGTAGTCAACAGTCGTGTTCCAAATCAATTAAATGTGCCTTGATTGATGAAGAAATCAGCCACGCATAGTCATAAGTCGATTTCTTGTCTGTCTAGTAGATTATTTAGATGTTAAACAGACGGGTATTCTGTCACATATAAAACTTTGTCCTGTTTCGTATAGATCAAAACATACACATCACTCTAATATAGCTGTTTTTAATTAGCAAATAACTGAATGCAATAAAAAGGAAGTCAATAAGTTGGTTTTTTAAATTATTCTTATTTTATAATTTTCACTATACTTTCACAAAACCCATTCTTTTATATATGTTTCAAACCTTCGATAGCTTTATAACCTCCATAGACTTTGGACGATCTATTTCCAAATATGTAAAAATACAATGCATATAATAAACAAATAGTACATTTATTCAAAGGATTACACAGTTGAATTTAATTTGTTTCAAAGCTTGCAAAATTTTATCTAATACAGATAACTCATTTTTGTTCCTCGAACAGCATTTTTAATTCACCTATCACAATTTTTCAAAAGTCTTGGTATTCCACTAATATTTGCTCTACCTCGGTATTCCTTAAATAGTTAATGAACCGTTGACTCTACTACTCTTATAAGGAAAAAGATGATCATTCAATACCATATTAATATAAAAGTAATAATCTTACCAATTGCTTGAGAAATTGTAGATATAATATAAATGTATTTGATTTTTGACGGTCCTAAATGGTTCACCATTTATATTGTTTTACCGAACTAAGCGAGGAGCTGGTACTCGAAGTAGAAGGATCCATAATTACAGATATTTAATACAAAATGCTTACTGAAGTTTTTAAAGGAACAGTTTCAACGACACCTAGTGAAAATAAAAATAAATAAAATAACAAGAGCGGATGCGATGACAAATTAAGAATATATATATATATATATATATATATATATATATATATATATATATATATATATCTGTCAGAACTATCAAAGATGAAAACTATCAGCTGATGTCAATATTAAAAAGTGTTTTGTGAAACTGGGTGGAATCTGACCAATCAGAGGTCTACAGAATTGCCAACTTAAATTCAAATTACTCCTCCTGCTTTTTAAATGAGGTATAGTACGTTCATAATATATTGAAAAACTGACAGTGTACTTGTAAGTCAGACGACGGGGTAAACGCTTCTCGAGGTGCGTTTGTGAATTATTTTTAATTTTTGTCTCAAATTTGGCTAGTAGTGGAAAAAACTGTATATACACCACGGTGGTGAAGACATTTATCGCACCTTATTCCGCTCGGACAAAAGCCAATCGTGAAATAATTTTGTCGCTCGGTCCACAATAATAGTCTTCACCACCTTGGTATATAATATACTATTATCAACCGACTTTTAAGAAAACAGCTCTTAATAATTTAAAGTGTACCTTTTTATTTTCGTGAACAACTTCTTCATTTATGAACTCTTTTTTGCTTTGTGCTTAGTATAGTTCCTTAATGGCGCCAGTTTAATTGGTATTGGACTTGGAACTTCGAAGTTACACCAAGAAAACAATAAAAATTAAATAGAATATGTGTAGTGATTCAGCTATTGCTAGGTGTATGACATTTTAAAAGCAAGATAGACACCTAATTATGAACAGGGACGTACTAGTATAGCTCCAGGCTGATTCCATTCTAATTTCATTCGTATTGGTTCTGAAATCTCGAAGATACACGAAGAGAACAATGAAACTCAAACAGGTTATGTCTCAATCAGTAATTGAGGTATCAGGTCAGTACTAGTATTGTTAGTTTTATTCCAAAACAAAGTAGGTAGCTAACTATGATCAGGAACGTACTGGGTGTAACCATCACTCGAAATTCTAAGGTAATAAATTGATAAAGTATACAGAAGGCAGAGGATTGTCATAATGTCTGATAGTCAAGCAGCAATTGAAGCACTGAGCTCTTGTGTAATCAGTTCCAAAATGGTGTGGAACACTTAATGACCTAGGCGAGAACCTTAGTGTGGATTCCAGGACACGCTGGAATAACTGGAAATGAAATAGCAGATGAACTAGCAAAGAGGGGGACTGGAATACCCTTTTGGGGGCAGGAGCTTTTTAGCGGAATCAGCCTCAATGTAATATTGGGAGAAATAAGTGGAGCCGAGAAAAAGAGAAGATCAGACCATTGGAAAGGAAAGGAAAATCAAAGATTCTTCTGGGTGACTACAACCTGTTGAGATCGAATGAATGCATAAGTCAAAGTGAAACTGCGCTAAGAGTTTTAACAGAGATCCTAACGGGACATTGTCGCCTAAATGGGCACCTGAAAAAGCTCAAAATATTGGAGGAAGAAGAATGCAGATTTTGTGGCATGGAAAAAGAAACCTCCATCCACAGACTTTCCAATTGCAGAGCACTCCAGAATCCTAGAGCACAGCAATTGTGGGATTACTGGATAGAAGAGGAATAAAACTTTTAGTTTTAGTTACCATGTTACCATACCATGTTACTTTGTTTACAATAATTACTCTTTATAAAATAGGGGGGGTACATACCTTGTGGCGCAAAAACTCCACCGCCTTGCCAATGTTGATGTGGACTATAATAAGGATTAATGTTACCATAATAATCATGGTACATATTGTGGTGTCCATAAAACTCTCCATGGTACGGCGGTAGAGGTTCGTTATAATACCCGTAGTACCCCTGGTGGTGCCTGTACGGAACGTAATTACAACAATCCATGACGTAGATGCACACTCGATATTTTGGCACAAAAAACTTACTGGAAGCGGCGAATTCCAAAAAAAATTTAAATCAGCATATCGTGAATGAACTTTTCGCGCCAAAATCGAATCGTCGATTATAATATAGAAATGCGGTGTATGGAGTGTTTTCGGCGCGATAGTCGATAACGGAGTGAAGAGAGTTTCGAAATGCGCGTAGAAGCGCAGTTAGCGCCGTCAAGAGCCGCCGCTAACTGAACTGTACAATCAATACGCCACATCGACGCCTTGGAACGGCGTCGGCGACGGTTTGCACTCGCTCTGCTGGGGGCAGCAGAGTTGCCCCAACTGGGTCATTCGCCTGCCCTAAGAGGTGTACTCTACGCATCGTGATGTGGTAAATTTTGCAGCAATTTATTGACATTTTTACCTTCCTGGCGGTCAATATTTTTTTTTCGACAATATTATTTTCGAAAATTCTGTCAATTAATAGAGTTCATTTAATAACCTTCTAACACATTACGTTAGAAGAAATTGAAAAAGAGCAGGACTGTGATTAATCCTAATCAAAATATCACAATAATGAACCGTTTAAATGTATTTCAAACGTAAACCCTAATCTTTGACTTAAAAAATTTGCGCAAGCGCGATCTATCAATCGGGAAACATTACAGCATTTAAAATAGGATGCAGATGTACCTTTCGTAGCGGGAATTTGCCTTACGTCTTTTTCTAATGGCCCACTGACAATTCTCGTCAGGTATGTACTTTGTTGTTTACGGTCAATTATTATTTATGAAAAGTGAATCTCGGAATATCCTGCCAAGGATATGCCGACGATATTGTCATAACATCCGGGGGAAAATTTGAAAACACCCTTTGTGATATTGTACAAAAGGGTCTGAACTATACAAATAGTTTCGGGTAGGCAAGTAGGACTTAGGACCAATCCCACTAAAATCATCTTGATAGCCTTTACTAAGAAGAGAAAACTCAACCTAAAAACCATAAAACTTGCTGGGAACGAGATTGAATGGAGACAAGTATCTAGGTTTGTCTCTAGAAAGTTAACTCCTGTGAAACAAACACGAAAAGGATATTACATACAAGGCAAAAATGGCTCTAATGGTGTGCAGGAATCTGGCTGGAAGAAAGTGGGGTTGTAACCCAATAATCCTAAGCTGGTTGTACACTGCCATAGTGAGACCAATCATTACTTATGGAGACATTGCGTGAAGTGGTAGAACTAGCCTATTGACGCCGAGAGAGAACCTCTCCCAAATTCAAAGACTAGCCAGTATATGCATTGCAGGAGCAATGAGAACATGCCTAACGGCAGCCATGGAATTGATTCTCAACCTCACCCCTCTACATATGGTGGTGAAAAGTGTTGCTGCAGGAAAAAAAAAGATACAGACTAAAAAACCAGCTCCTCACTTCTTAATAATCAGACAACCTGGGACATGCCACAAGACGGTATGATGAAAAAGTATAGCTTTTCGAAGAAATTCGTTACGGAATTAAGCAACAAGAAGGAATGGGATCCAAATACTATTTCCAGACTTGGAAAGGATGCCATTCAATGGTACACAGATGGCTGAAAAGCAATGGAAGGAGCTGGGATAGAAGTGTTCTGGCCAGGAGCCAAACACTCTGAAAGCTTGGGAAAAGCCAAAAGTATTTTTTAAGCGGAAATTCACGCCATAAGAAAGTGTGCTCAGTTCAATATTGATAAATGATACAGGAGACAAAATATTATCATAATGTCGGATAGTCAAGCAGCCATTAGAGCACTGAGCTCTTGTGTGTTCAGTTCCAAAATGGTGTGGGAATGCCTAGACAAACTCAATGAACTAGGCGAGAACAATTTAGTCACCTTACTATGGATCCCAGGACACACTGGAATAAAAGGAAATGAAATAGCAGATGAACTAGCAAAGAGAAGGACTGAAATACCTTTCTGGGGGTCTGAACCCTTTCGCGTAATCAGCCCCAATGTAATATTGGAAGAAATAGGTGAGGCCGAGAAAAAGAAAATATTCGAACATTGGAAAGATTTAGTAGGGCTTATACAATCAAAGGCTCTTCTGGGTGACTACAACCTGTTGAGATCAAATGAATGCATAAGTAAAACTGCGCTAAGAGTTTTAACAGGGATCCTAACGGGACATTGTCGCCTGAATGGAGGAACAAGAATGCAGATTTTGTGGCATGGAAGAAGAAACCTCCATCCTCATACTTTCCAACTGCACAGCACTTCAGAATTCTAGAGCACCTTGGAGATTACTGGATAGAAGAGGAACATTCACTTAAGTCGAAGCCTGCAGGCATCCTAAAATTCCTCCGAGGAAAAGGACTAAAGGAGCTACAAGTTTCTGAGACTCTTCTCAGAAAAGTAGTTATGTAAAAACTGTTTATGTTTCAACATAGAGATACCACATGAGTTTCAAAGAATAATCTATTAATGGGTACTGTCAAAACTGACAATTATTCCATTATTTAAACTGACAATTACCTCATTATTTTAATTCAATAATATCTTAAGATTTATAAACATTGAAAACAACATTATTCAGGACACAGTTATTTAAAGTAAGTCAATTTTCTGGGTGAATACATCATAGTAACAATACTTCTAACACCATTTGAATCCACTTCAATATTATCATTGTAATTTAAGATTTTATTAAATATTGTAAAAGCGCGGAATTAGATAAAACGTTGTACATAAACACGTTATGAAGAGAGCGACATTGTTCAACTCGCGTAATTTGCAGAACTCGCTGGCGCTCGTTTTGGCAAATATTACGCTTGTTGAACAATATCGCTCTTTTCATAACTAATTACGTAAATATCTATTATCTCATCTTGCTATCAAATGTGACACTTTAAGTTACTCCTTGACGTTAGGTAACGTCACATTTTTCATAACCTTCATATATCAGTTATGAAAAGTAGTTATGTGAAAACTTTACGAAACTGTTTAGGTTCCAACATAGAGATACTACATGAGTTTGAAAGAATAATTTATTAATTAGGTAGGTACAGTCAAAACTGACAATTATTTCATTATTTAAACTGACAATTATCCCATAATTTTAAACCAATAGTATTTTAAGATTTATAAATATTGAAAAAAAAAAACATTATTAAGGACACAGTTATTTAAAGTAAGTTAATTTTCTGAGTCAATACTTCACAGAAACAATACTTTCAACACCATTTGGATCCACTTTAATATTACCATTGTAATTGAAGATTTTATTAAATATTGTAAAAGCGCGGAATTAGATAAAACGTTGTACGTAAACACGTTATGAAGAGAGCGACATTGTTCAACTCGCGTAATTTGCAGAACTCGCTAGCGCTCGTTTTGGCAAATATTACGCTTGTTGAACAATATCGCTCTTTTCATAACTAATTACGTAAATATCTATTCCGTACGCGTATGAATAAAGGCCACTTTCCATAGAACTAGACAGTGCGATAGGTATATGTCACTTTCCTATGTGATCGTAGGAAAAGTGAATATTGATCTTATGGTTATATTTATTTAAATAATACAAAAATATGCCTTGTTACACGGAAAATCATCGGCATTTTGAACGTTCTCAAGTATTTTCAGTTAGAAAAAGAAGCTGGCAATTATTAATTTCATAACCTTTTCGAATTTGGCTGAATACGATCCTGACGATTTTATTTATCAAGTTTAAGGTTAGCTATATGTGAAAATGGCAAAAAGAATAAACGACATACCCAAAACCCGGATAAGGGTATTATAATATGAACTATACGATCAAAAATGCAGTTAATACTATTTCTAAAACACAAAGTTTATGACATTTTTTCAAGAAATTTCGCACCAATTCTGGACAGAATTTAAAAGTTTCTGTCGAAAACATCAGGGTTGTTTCGTTATCTGACACCCCTATATTATCGACTTATTTCTTTGGTTTAGATAAACGCAGAAACTTGTTTTTCCGCACAGCTTTCTGTCGAAAAAAAAAAGGATTTATCCAAGGAGGGAGTGTCAGGAGACGTGTCGAAAGAAGTTTTCGGGATAATTTATTTCTTTTTACAACCGAAATTTTTATCACAACATACACAAAGTACCAGACATTCTTTCAGATGATGTTTTTTCTTTATTTAACATTTTTTTTTCGACAGAAAATTAATATCCCCATTTTTCGAAAATAGAAAGAGCTCCAGATTTAATTTAAAAGAAAAACGATGGAAGATCTTTACTTATATTGAAAATTGGAGAGGTTGAACAATATTTAGTGACGGTTAATTTTATATAGGATGTCTCAGGAGCTGACGTCAAAAATTTGCGTCTTATTCTTACCATTTACAAACTACAGGTTTATAAAGTTGAAAATGCCGAATATCACCAAGAAAAAATGGTTTATTTGAGATGGTTTGAATACAATAGATATCGCAAAATAATAATTATTCCAATGCTTTATAAGTTATGAAAAATATTTTTCAAAAACACTGTCCGTTCAACTGACTCTTTTTAAAAAGTCTATTAGTGTATTAGTGTGGAGACTAATTGTCAATCCCATCAGCTTTAAATGCCTTTTGAGCTTACAATGCTCCGTCAACAGACCCACTACAGCTTTGACAGTTTTCCTATCTTTTTGGCGAGTGTGCCAATAAACTCCTGGACAAAATTAACGCACCACTCAGACTTCCTAACAAACCGGTTCTTCAAAGTCAGAGTTGGACAAAAATTCTCCCAGAAAAGACCCGTAACTAGCGGTATCCCACAAGGTTCCGTTCTTGGGCCTCTACTTTTCATCGCATATTCCAGTGATCTTCGATACTGTCTGTCAAGCTCAATTTCGGTTTATGCTGACGACATGAAACTTTACGGAAATCCAAACATCAGTTATTTAAGTTTGCAGAATGATATTGATAAACTACAAGAATGGTGTACCGATTGGTTGATGCCTCTGAACATTGATAAGTGTGTCGTGTTACACATCGAAAACAATGACCCGCAAAATTCTTATTCCATCATTTGACAGACATTAAACACGGTATCATCACAAACCGACCTTGGTTTATTAGTAAACTCGAAACTTACGTGGAGTGAACATATTTCTCATATTTGTAAACGCGCGAACTCTAAACTGTTCCTAATACAAAAAACTTTCTCTAAAGCTTCTTTCGAAACATATTGCAAACTTTACGAATACGCCGGGCCTGCGTGGTATCCAGATTTAGCTCGAGATCGTGAAATGCTAGAAAGAGTGCAAAGACGCGCAACCAGATTGTCTTTTGGCCGTGTTAGACCTACGTACGAAGAGAGATTAACCATGGCAAATCTTACAACATTTGAAGAAAGACGTCTCCGAGGTGACCTTATTCTTTCCTTCCGGATTTTGAAATTCAACTTCGGCGACCTTCAAGCAGTTTGCCCCCTCAATATGGACGACCGTCTTCGTGGGCACTCCCTAAAACTCTTTTAGAACTCGTTATAGGCAAAACTTTTTAAGTAACAGAAGAATGCGTTCTTTAAGATCATCTTAATCATAAATACTTCAACCTAGAATTGTAATCTTACATTGGAGCTGAACATAAGAGAATATTTGACAAAATTTTGTTAATGCAAGATTTCGCGAAATATTATCAGTCACGATTTATATTTTTCAATAAACAGCTGCATTTTGTGTTATTTTGGTGGAGACAATTTATTTTTAATAAAGATATTCTACAGGAAATAATTTTGAACACTTGCTGTAATTTTTTGTTCGTATTTTGAATTGCATCAGAGGTATTTTAGTTGAAATTCATACTCCATGAAATATTGATGCTTTTGGTATTATTAATTGAAAAAAATACCAATTATGTGCTATCGTTGTATTCCAAATAGAACGACACGCAATTTTCAATGACAATATACAGGAAGTGCCATTTGAAAATAAAAAGCGAGGGGTAGCTACCACAGGGCTGTCAAATGTGAAACATATAAGTCATTAGGAAGGTACTTTAGTGCCATTCAATGCAGTTTTTTTATTTATCAATTATCTCTCGTCAAATAAGCGAGATATTGCCTGCATACGATACTTGGGACACCCGGTATAAACCACGGTGGTGAAGACATTTATGAGCCTCACACCTTCTGGTGTTCGGTCAATAATAATAGTTTCAACCACCTTGGTGTATAATATACTACTATTTATTGGCCTGTTATTCTTAGACCTCTTTAACCTCTTTAATTTTTAAGGTGCGATCTCCTGGGACACGCTGTATGGAGCGAAACAAGTGTATCGGAACGAGATCGACCCGCTAATAATTTCAATAAAAGCCGAAACTTTGAAAAGTTTCCTCTTCTGCGCCAGCGGCGACTTTATTTCATAAAAAAAGCGCAACATGTTGGTAATAATAATAAAAATGGAACCATTTAGACATTCAACAACCGGAAAATGGATCGCATTATATAAAGAATTAAGTTATCGACAATAAACGGAACGATTTGAATATAAAACAGAGCCGTAATAGAAAATATTTGTAAACTATTTTTTTTTCTTCGACCACCTTGATAAATGTTCATTTTATAACCGTAATATCTTCTGTATGTTCCTTGTGGTATATTATTCATTCTTTTTTTAATTTCTTGGGAAATTAAACCACAATATTTTTAAATTCTTTATTTCAACGTTTCGGTAGCGTTCCAGCTACCGTTGTCAAGAAAAAATAAGTAGAAATTAATTTTTATCCCTAACTGACACAACAGAAAAAATTTGACAACTAGGCAATCAAAAATTATTTTGAAGTTTAAGACTGCAAAATTTTGTTATCAAATTTTTATTAAGGTCCATTCATAGTAGATCATATCTGTGGCAAAATGTGAAATGAAATATTTCATTTTATGACATTCCAACGATATGATAGTCTACTAGAAATGGGTCCAGTGAAGTGCACGTTCCAGGAACGGTTTTTATTGGGATAGCGCGTTTTTTTCGCTTATATTGGAAATGTTGTTAATAAAACGCGTTTCTTGATAGTTTTTTTGTGTATGAATATTTAAGTTTTTGAAATATGTATACTCAGTTTTGTGATTTTGAGTATTGAAATGTGTATCGATTAACAACTATTCAAATTATAAATCATAAGAAAACCTGGACAAAAACTTACGATGCTATCCTGATAACGCAGGTAATTGATTATTGGAAATTTCTCTTTCTAACATTGGTAACCAAATTTGACTACATTCGGCTGAAATACTAGCTACACATTTATCTGCATTTAGTTGTAGCACTTTCTTTGATTTTCCGTCTTTTATTATTGGGTTCTTTTAATATTATTTTTGATGAATCCCATTGAATTTGATTACCCTCTTCCCAAGCATGTTTGCAAATAGCTGACTTAAAGAATTCCCTATCTTTGATATATTTTTTGTGTTCGTTTATTCGTACTTTCAATGGTCTAGATGTTTCACCTAAATAAAATTTGTCGCATTCACATGATATTTGATATATGCAGTTTTTTGAAGATTGTTCTTCATTCTTTGGTTTCGTTTTTGTTAGTATTGATGTCAATGTATTATTCGATTTAAAACTAGTTCTAATATTGAATTGGTTACCAATTTTTTTAAATTCTTTCTGATAAACCCTTAACATACGGTATTGTCAAGTTTCTAAAAATTATGTTAGCTGAATTATTAATATTATTGTTATGGGGTATTAACAATGAGCCCCTCTCTATATGCTTAATCTCCTTATTTACAAATTCTGCAGGGTAATTATTGTTATTTAAAACATCTTTTAAAAAAGTTTTCTCCTTTGTAAATTGATCATCACTAGAACAAATGATTCTGGCCCTATCGTATAAAGATTCTACTATCCCTTTTT
>CAJUYG010002786.1:0-15044 GCA_910591675.1 Galerucella calmariensis
TAGTTGTCAAATTTTTTCTGTTGTGTCAGTTAGGGATAAAAATTAATTTCTACTTATTTTTTCTTGACAACGGTAGCTGGAACGCTACCGAAACGTTGAAATAAAGAATTTAAAAATATTGTGGTTTAATTTCCCAAGAAATTAAAAAAAGAATGAATAATATACCACAAGGAACATACAGAAGATATCAATGAATCACTTTAAAAAAATGCAAAGGCCTTATTTAACAATTCCAGATATAGTAAATTTTCAAATTGTTAATTATTGACTTACTTGAGGACAATCTTTAATGTAGTGCCCTTTTTGGAAACATAAATGACACAAATATGACGGTGGAGGTCTTCTAATGGGTCTTGTATCCAAAGCTAATTCAGCGAACTGGTCGGCGATGTCAGTTAAGGGATCACAAATGCTGGGATTAGAAAAAGGAGGGCTGTACAAGTTAAATGAATACTGCTGATTTGTAGAATAGCTATTCCAAGCTGGGCTTAAGAGTTTTGTCTGAAAAAATAATCAAATTAAAGTTTTAATTTTTCGAATAATGTTTTACAACTCAAATATTTGCCTTATTGTAGACATTTAGGTATTGTTGGATAGGTCTAATAGCAGACTATAAAATATTGAGCTCCTTAAATATACAGGGTGTCCCAGGAGCTGGTACAAAAACCTAGCGACCAAGTAATGATAGTACTTGATCACAACAGATTTTTTTTTAATTTTTATTTTGTGTCTTAGGTATTTATAGTTGTTAAGGAAGGAAGTAGAGCACAAATTTTATAATACAGGGTGGTTGATTGGTGTGATAAAAGGGTCGGTAGCTCTGTTATTATAAAATAAACCAAAAAAAATTATGCACACAAATTGTAGATAGCTCAAACTTTCATATTTAAAAAATTAGTTGTAATGAGAGAGAGTATTCAACATCACAATCGTTATAAGTTCAACGCCCTGTATAATTGGATATGATAATTGAACCCCCATTTTCATCGAGCATTTTCCATTTTTTAAGTTGTTAGTTATATAGGGAATGTTTGATAAAAATAGAAGTATGGTAATAGTACTCTTGGACAATGATATGAAATACTGAGTGATCCATTTAAAATTACTAATGTAGGTACTTGGGGTTTGTCGAAACCGATTTAAGTATTCAAGTAGGGGGAGTAGTAGGGGAGTAGGGTGTTTCATTTAAAAAAACATTACTTTTATCTGTCACCGAGTTATGGAAGACTTAAAGCTGACTACAATTTTTATAATCAACTTTCTTTGCTATCCTTCATGATAACACATCTTTATCACACTAATTAATAATCCTGTATATACAGGGTGTCCCGTAAGTTAGAGGCATGATAGATGGTTGAGAAATATTTAAAGTACCCGAATGCAACTTTTCTCTAACCTTCTTAGTTTGTGAGATACAGGCTGTTAAAAGGTGAAGAAGAAATACACATTTTATCTTCTCGAGGGATGGAAGTACAAATTTAAAATTTTTTGTAAGTTATTGTCTCTTTAAAACATATCAACAGTATTAATTATGTCAAATTCCAATAAGCCAGTGGCGTGGTACGAGGGGTTCGTAAACTTTTATTGTATCATATTTTTGAAGCATTTTTTATTTAGACCTAAAGACTTTTGTATGCAATTCTTCATTAAATTTACTACATAAAAGGTACTCTTTGTTGAACTCGATAGAACACTCTATTTTCAAGATTTTTTTACTTTTTATTAAAGTAAGACACTTTTTTTAGTTATTTTTTCTTGAATAAATTTGTAGTACCTACTTGAAGATCACTTGGAAATAATTTAAAAACAAACGTTTCTTATGGGTTTGTTATTCATAGTTATCTTAGAGAAGATAAAGTATTAAGAAAATATTTACGAATACTACAAATTTATTGTTTAAAAACATTACAACATAAAAAAGTGTCTTACTGCAATAAAATGTTAAAAATATTGAAAATGAATTGCAGAAAAAAGTCTTTAGCTCTCAATACAGGATGTTTCAAAAATATGGAACAGTAAAAGTTTACGAAATCTTCTTACCCCGCCACTGGCTTATTAGAATTTGACATAATTAATGATGTCGATGTATTTTGAAGAGACAATAACCTATAAGAAATTTTAAATTTGTACTTATATCTCCCGAGATTGAATGGAGACAAGAAGTTAAGTATCTAGGTTTAACTCTAGACAGTAAACTCCTGTGGAACAAACACGAAAAGGAGATTACATACAAGGCAAAAATGGCTATAATGGTGTGCAGAAATCTAGCAGGAAGGAACTGGGGTTGTAACCCAAAAATCCTAAGCTGGATGTACACTGCCATAGTGAGACCAATCATCACCTATGAAGCCATTGCGTGGAGTAGTAGAACTAGCCTATTGACGACGAGAGAAAACCTCTCCAAAATTCAAAGACTAACCTGTATATGCATTACAGGAGCAATGAGAACATGCCCAACGGCAGCCATGGAAGTGATTCTCAACCTCACCCCTTTACATATGGTGGTGGAAAGTGTTGCAGAAAGACCAAGATACAGACTAAGTAGAGAGGGGATCATTAAAAAAAAACCACCTCTTCACTTCTTAGGAATCAGACAACCTGGGACATGCCATAAGACGGTATGATGAAAAAGTATAACTTTTCAAAGAAATTCGTTACGGAAATGAGCAACAAGAAGGAATGGGATCCAAATACCATTACCAGACTTGGAAAGAATGCCATTCAATGGTACACAGACGGCTCAAAAGCAATAGAAGAAGCTGGGATAGGAGTGTTCGGGCCAGGAACCAAACACTCTGAAAGCTTAAGAAAAACCCCAGGTATCTTTCAAGCGGAAATCCACGCCATAAGAAAGTGCGCTCAGTAAAATATTGATACAGGATACAGAAGACAAAGGATTATCATAATGTCGGATAGTCAAGCAGCCATTAAGGCACTGAGCTCTTGTGTAATCAGTTCCAAAATGGTGTGGGAATGCCTAGACAAACTCAATGAACTAGGCGAGAACAACATAGTCACCTTACTATGGATTCCAGGACACACTGGAATAGAAGGAAATGAAATAGCAAATGAACTAGCAAAGAGGGGGACTGAAATACCTTTCTGGGGGCCTGAACCCTTTTGCGGAATCAGCCCCTATGTAATATTGGAAGAAATAAGTAAAGCCGAGAAAAAAAGAAGATCTGACCATTGGAAAGATCTAGTAGGGCTTATACAATCAAAGACTCTTCTAGGTGACTACAACCTGTTGAGATCAAAAGAATGCATAAGTCAAAGTAAAACTGCGCTAAGAGTTTTAACAGAGATCCTAACGGGACATTGTCGCCTGAATGGGCACCTGAAAAAGCTCAAAATAGTGGAGAAAGAAGAATGCAGATTTTGTGGAATGGAAGAAAAAACCTCCATCCACATACTTTCCAACTGCACAGCACTTCAGAATCCTAGAGCACAGCACCTGGGAGATTACTGGATAGAAGAGGAACATTTGCCTAAGTTGAAGCCTGCAGACATCCTAAAATTCCTCCGGGAAATAGGACTAAAGGAACTACTAGTTTTTGAGACTCTCCTCAGAAACTGAGTAGAAGTAAGGGGGCACAATAGATCTTTTAGGTCTCAGTGTACAAAACAGCCTGTATCTCACAAACGAAGAAGGTTAGAGAAAAGTTGCATTTGGGTATTTGAAATATTTCTTAACGATCTATCATGCTTCTAATTTACCGTACGGGACGCCCTGTATACTATCATTATTTTTAGATCCTCTATTATCTCCTAAGTTTTCTATACGATCTTTTGAGACACTCTGTAGATTTATTATGGCATAATTGAGGAAAAAGTAAACAACTACCCGTGGGTTACATAGTTTTTCACAATTCTTTAAAATAAATTATAAGGATTTTTCAAAATTTGTTAGATTAGCCGTATGCGAAAGGTAAAAAAAATATATACTCACTTGATAATGGTCATTATTTTGATATTGATACCAATTGGTACTTGGAAACGTGGTAAACAATGAATTAACGTTTCCTGTACAATCCTGTTGAGTCCTATTTATGCTCAAAGGGGACAAAAGACCATTTCCTTGTGAAATTAAAGTTGCTGTAGGGGACATTTTGTTGAATTGTTGACTGAAAATATTAAAAATTATTCACTCGCTTCCATAAAGGAACAATATTTTAAATGAACAAAAAAAAATATTTATTAAAAGTTGCATGCCATTGTCTCCTATATTTACATAGTATTTATTATGTTTGGTCTAAATATAAATAATTTTATATTAGAGAAAAAATGATAATTGGCAGAAATTGTAAGTATAGCTGGTCTAGTTTATATCAAGATCTAGCAATTATTTGTATGTTTTTGTAGGCTGCGTGAGTTCCTAGCCAAAAAATAGATTTAATCGTTAAGCAGTTGTTTTTCCTTATCACGGCCATAGTAATAATTTCATAATATTAACTTTTTTAAAATAACCACGGAAGTAGTTGTTGCTTCTCAGTGAACGGTCTTTGTTCTTTGATTTTCAAAAACTTTGTATAAAGCATTATAATAGTATTATACTGTAACCTTTGACATCTATTATGTATTCTGTTGTTTAAAACCCAAGCAAATTACAAATCAAATATTTCTTCATACCCTCCACTTTATTTCCGACTCGAGTCTAACTGATAACACCGCATATCACATGCAGCATCAGTGAAGGAGGAGAAAAAATCTTAGAACACTTCCAAATGAGTAAATCAAGAAGAAACAGAACGCACCTACTCTATCAGAGAATTAACAATTAAGCATACCCTACAAATTTGATGTGCTCTTGCAGCAATTGCAATTAAAAATGGTACTCCGAATGTATTGAAACTAGAACTTGTATTACGCAATTTGGAAGTTTCAACAAAGTAGACCAGCGTGAAGAGAGCTTTTAAAATGGAAGTATATCATTTTAAAGATCTTGAACAAATAATAACTACCAGAAACTAAAAAAAATTCCCACCTACTAAATACATTTCGACCTTGAAAATTAATCCCAAAATATTAAGGGGTTGTTTTTTCTTTAGATATGGTGCTAGACAAGCCACTCGTGGCTGCTTTCACACTCTAGTTAAAGTTAGAAATTTTAAAATTACTCGGCCAATTTTTCCACACTCTATCATTTTTCTTCTCCTTCTCGATAAATGAACCTGAATGATCGTTTTCAAAATATAATAATTGCGATGTTGTCAGATTGTCAGTATAATCGTATTTCTAATACTTTTGCTCTATATTATTGGGGTTTTGAGGTTATGCTACTAGCTTTTTATTTTATTTTTCAAGATATAGGAAGGCCAAAATAATTGTTGACTCGGCAAAAACTGCCTTATTGTGTAGGTACAGGATTCGTAAAAATGTGATGAAAATTTCGTGGTATTTATTGGATTATTTTAGTAGGCTGTTCAGTTTTCTTAATTAAATATCAGTTATTATTATTTTTGGTAGCAGGAAAAACGAAATGGGACAAAGTAAGGAACGAAGAAATCAGAAGCATAACTAATCAAGACCCAATAATATCAAATATTAAAAAGAAACAATTGAACTGGTTTGGCCACCTAGTAAGAATGAAGCAAGATAGAATAACGAGAAAAGTAATGGAAATGGGAATATCAAGAAAAAGACAAAGAGGAAGACCCAAGAGGAAATGGATAAACCAGATTGAAGAAATTGGAAAGAACAAAGGAGAGTCATTAGGAGAGATGAAGGCATTAGCCAGGGACAGAAAAGAATGGAAAACATGGGTTCGGGAAGAACTCCAACCCGACGCCTGAGAAGGCATAAGGATAAGAGAAAGAAAAAGTTACACTGTATGTTCCTTGTGGTATATTCATCAATTCTTTTGTTATTTATTTTGGGAAATCAAAAGACATTTTTTTAAAATAAAACAAAGATTGTGATCTGATTTCCCAAAAAAATAAATTGAATTTTTATCCTCTAATTGAAACTTGCAGAAAATATATTTGCTACAGTCATTTAACGGTTACAAAATATGCATAATTATTTATTTGACGTTTGTACAGTTGAATTTCTTGACAGAATTGTTATTTCGGACCGTAGGGTACCTGCTTTCAAACTACGTCATTTGCTTTAGTCACTTCACTATAAGTATGAACAGACTTTAAAAATTTGATTTGTTTGTCCGATATATAAATTTTTGTATATAAAAATATATATAGGTCGTTGTATCTGATGAATTCATTCAGCTATCAAAATTAACGAGCGTAAATTGAAAATAGTGAACAAATTAGGAACAATTTCCCCAAAAAAAACTATTTTTAAAATTTCATTTGACAAATAGAATTTGTAAAGAAAACTTGCTCCAGATAACCTATACAACGCAAAGTTATTTCCGGTAATGCGTTTTTTTTACTATTTGGCACAAACCTCATAATACATAGGTACACAACAGACGTAAGAGAAAAAATCTACACCGACACGTGCATTTTAACAATAAGGAAATTAAAATTTAAAAAAAAAAACCTCACCTTAATTTCGAGTGAAGCACTAGAGAATCTCAACCAACTCAAAAACTGAATTATTTTAAGATCTAAAAGAATAGATTTCTTGCCAGAAATACCCGACGTCCATAAATAAATAAAAGAGTGTCAACTATTATTATTATTATCTCTCGCACAACTACTAACAACTAATTGTTTATGATTCACATTTTGATCGAAACGAATTAAGAGGCGCACATATGTTCGCTTAATCAAGGGTGCTAGTGTTATGCATTTGTTAATTTATTCTGTCTCTCTGGATTCTGGATGGCTGTGATGTGCGTATACGTCACATAAGAGTTAGACATGGTGGGAGTGCTTAGCTCAGCTTGAAAGAACTTAAAATAAGTCCAAGAGCAGGAAGGGTTTCAGTCGGGTTTTAAAAATATTTTTCACACCCAACCACCGATTTTATTTATTTTGTTTTGTCAACGCAAACTACATTTTCACATTAAAACTTGAACAAAATAAACAGACATGAAATATCAATCTGTAAATATCCAGTGTAATTAATAATTATAAATTCAAATTACGTACAAACAGATAGACTCCGTTTCTAATAAGAAGAGCTACGTGAAGTTTGCAAACTGACTTGCGCAGAAACCAAAATCGAACTTGTTTATATCTGTCGCTTTGCAACGACCGTTTCATGCCATTGGCGTTGCAAACGATATTTCATGCCGATAGCTATTTTATTATTGACATTTCAGTTGGTGCTTGAAGCAATTATTTACTGTCAAATATTTTTGTTATGCAAAATCAGTTTTTGCCTATGGTCGACATAGAGAAACCAAGTTCGACCACTCTGGGAAATCCCTGATCCAACCTAATTCACCTTTATCCAAAAAGTTCCTCATAATGGCTCAAATACATTGGTCGCACGCGTACATAATAGTATATTATTAAACGAGCAATTTATGATAGCCATAATTCACGATGGGTGACGTTTGCGTCACGAGCCGCAGGCGAGGGGCGCAAGTCACCCAAGTGAATTATGGCCATAAATTGCGAGTAGAATACTATACTTTGTCCACGACACTTAATTTATTTATTAATGAATAAAAGTCAGTAGCGATTTGGCATATTAATAACCTCAAAATGTTGTGGCATCTACTTCAAATAATTTGACATATATAGAGATGGGCGATGCTGTAGAAAGTATCAATACAACGTACCGTTATAAATATATTGTTTTGTCCACGACCACCTAATAATAAGTCAATATTTTACTTCCTAACTAGAGGTATATGATACCCATATATCAACTGTCGTGAATTATGGTTCATAATACACTGTAGTGTATTATGGTTCATAATTCACGACTAGAGATGGGGGTACAATATGAAATAAATTATTAAATCTGTGTATTTTGTTCAGGAAATTTGTTTCTGACATATATCGTATCTAAAAAATATTGTAATTTTTAGTATTGATACTTTTCATAACGATATTTTCTAATATTAAGTATTTCAAAACAATATATTTATAACGGTACGTTGTATTGATACTTTCTACAGTATCGCCCATCTCTATATATGTCAAATTATTTGAAGTAGCTGCCACAACATTTTTAGGTTAGTAATATGCCAAATCGCTACTGACTTTTATTTATTAATAAATAAATTAAGTGTCGTGGACAAATTATAGTATTCTACTCGCAATTTATGGCCATAATTCACTTGGGTGACTTGCGCCCCTCGCCTGCGGCTCGTGACGCAAACGTCACCCATCGTGAATTATGGCTATCTTAAATTGCTCGTTTAATAATATTCTATTAAAATACTTAATATTAGAAAATATCGTTATGAAAAGTATCAATACTAAAAATTACAATATTTTATAGATACGATATATGTCAGAAACAAATTTCCTGAACAAAATACACAGATTTAATAGTTTATTTAATATTGTACCCCCATCTCTAGTCGTGAATTATGAACCATAATACACTACAGTGTATTATGAACCATAATTCACGACAGTTGATATATGGGTACCATATACCTTTAGTTAGGAGGTAAAATATTGACTTATTATTAGGTGGTCGTGGACAAACAAACAAATTTAGAGTTCAATGAGATCATATGGCAGCGCGCACGAGAGGACACGAGAGCGCACGAGCGCTTACACTGAATGCACGTTGGTTGTGCACGCGCGTACACCACTCGCGTGGTTTCAGGCACCTTAGCGTAACCATCAACTTCTCCTCTGGAGCAATACAAATCCAGAAGTTTGATTCCTTCGTTGTGAGGCGCAATTTTCCTCAAATTGTAAAAAAAGTTTCAGGCATCATCCCAAAATAATCAAAAAACCTTACAGGGTGTCTGAGGAGGTCGTTAAAAATTATATGGTATTCGCCATCTTCTCCCCTATTCGAGAAATACTCATTCTTCCCTAATATATTCTGAATCTATCATCAAAAGCTTTAAAATACCATTTTCTAACACCAATCCCTTCTCGTCTGATGAAGAATTCATATTATCTGACCCTTCTGTGTGTCTGTTCCTATCCCTCCTACACCAAAACGGTTGTGTACGCTTTGCGATTAGTGTCATCATACCAAATTCGCGCGATTAGGTTGAGCACACTCGAGCAACCAAATGCAAGCGCTCGCGTGAGACCAATGTATTTGAACCCTAAAAAAAATACTTAGCACAATAATATAGTTGTTTTAAGATGAATATGATGTAGCTGTCGATGTAGGTACTACGGTTTGACTGCAGGAACGGTATTTAGGAAACTTTTCAGTTTAACAGGAACTGTTTGCCACACAGGAACTGTGACCCAGAAAAATTGTTTGTCAAACAGGAACTTGTGCCCCAGAAAGAGTCAGACTTTCCAGGAACTGTTATTCCCAGGAATTGTATCTCCAGAACTGTTTTATATCCAAAGAAACTGTGCTCCAAGAAACTGTTTTTCCCAGGAACTGTTCTTGTGTGGAAACAAGCTTCTGGATCACAGGTCACAGTATGACAAACAGTTCCTGTTAAACTGAAAAGTTAGCTGTCCTTTAAATTTGATTTTCTCTCTAATTTTCTTTCCTAAAAGAAAATTAGTGGCGCCCTAAAATTGCTTCCCCTTTTTTTTCTAGTTTTGCTGAAAAAATAAAATTTTTTCTTAAGATCAATAAGGTAACTAAGCCCTGCGAACTGGCTTAGTTTACCTCCAAATTTAATTGCTCAGTTAGGCAAGAACCTGCAATAATTACCATCACTTTTTTTTCAACGACATTCAATAGGATCTACAGAGCTACAACTATAACTCCATCTATCGTATAAAATACAGAATATTTAACAATCATTTTGAAAGAAAAAACGCCCACATTTTTTGGATTCACTTAATTTTCAGAACAACATTCAATTCCTTAATAATTTCTCATCCATTTATTCCTAATTTGATACAAAAACTAATAATTTCTTTTTCGTTAAAATTTTTTTAACAAAATGAGCGAGAACGGTACTGTCTATAAATTACCGAGCAATGCTCTGATGTGTTTCTGGTGTTCCTTGTATTCCCTGTGTTTCGTTTGTTTTGTGTATTGACGAGATACAGGATTATGTCTTTTTCATGTAAAAACTTCCTGTTAAAAGATTTATGTTTTTTTTAATCTTTAGGGGCTTTAAAAAATACGGTTGGAAAAAATGTGTCATTTTTATTTGCAAAAACTTTATGCGTTATGCGTAATGGCAATGAATTTGGATAATATTAAGCTTGGAAGGTAACTTAAATTTTTTCTTTAAATATATATTCATATTTTTTTATAACATTAGACCAACGAGGTAAAAAAGAAAGAGGAGTGAACATAACAGTATAAAGAACCATCGACCAAAGTGGCTTCTCAATATGGCCGACTTCCGTAAACAAACCAGAGGCGTACATTAAATTGTTCAATTAGGGGAAACAAAAAACTCTCATATGCATCTTTTTAAGGAGGTACTTTTTGTTGTTAGAGAATTGATATCAGATTTTGGTACATACAAAAATTTTATAACACTATTGTACAATTCAATATCAACTTAAATTTATACTAATATTCTTAATTAATAACCTTTCTAATACTGAAAACCACTATTTTTTTTAACGGGGCTTCTCAATTGACACATTTCAGTATATTAAGCACAAAACAGTCTAAAAGTTTATAGGATGACATTGAATACAAAAATGAGGTTTCAAACCCATCCACCCGAAGCGCTAGTTGCAATTGAGTTGTCGAAACAGGCCTGGCAGCTAATGCCTTTAGCACGGAAAGAAGAAAAGATTTTGAAATTCATCAAAGCTGTCATATAGTTTGTTGTTGTTACCTGTCTTTTATAGAATGTTTCCTTTTGCCATTTGCTGCTGTTATTTGTGTTTTAATTAGGTACTGTAAGTCTTATCAAGTGTGATAATTCATAATATTTATAATGGTTGGTGTGAAGTTTGCATCAAAACGACATAGGTTTCACAAACATGACCCTTTGTTGTTGAATGAATGGGTTGCCTTTATTCGCTATCCAAAACTAAAGGAATTAAGCGCTGAACAGATTTATAAATCCTACAAAGTTTGAACAGATATTTTGAACCACAATAATTTTATTGGGACAAAAAGGGGCCTCACTCGCAAAGCTACATTCCTTTAAGGATTGATCAAAAAGTGATAGGAAATACGTAATATTATCACTCTTAGGCCTTACTTAGCGCTTGGTAAAATGTGAATTGCATTTAGGAATTCCTAAATTCGTATTAGGTATTACCTGACTTTAGGATATGGTTAGTGAAATCGGGCATTAGTCATTCAAAAACAAACTTCCATTAAAAAAAGCGTTATGAAATAGTTCTGAACCCATCCACTGTGATCGCTGAAATTCTTCTTTCCTTAGTCTGTTTTTCGGCCTCAGCTACATTGCCTATTTCGACAACTCAATTACAACTAGCGCTTCAGGTGGATGGGTTTGACACCTCATTTTTTCATTCTAGGTAATCCTATTGGACTTTCACTTCTATTGGTTAGACTGTTTTGTGCCTGAAACTCTATAATGACATTATATTAAGGTAGTTGTCAGAGATGACACAGATCACCTACACATGACATATAAATATGAAACATGAAATAAATGTTGCTTTTACTTATTTGGGCTTAAAGCACTTGTGCATGACGCCTCAGTCGTCACGACTTTTAAGCAAAACGAACACGATTTTTTAGGATCCTCAAAACCACCTGACATGTGCCAATGCCAATGAATTTCAAAAGAACAGTTTTCAATTATAATGTTTTTGATAATAAAATTTTGCATATTTATATATTTTTAGTAAGGTTTAAATCGTATTAAATCGTAATCGGCACAATCTTAACCTTTAAATAAACGTCAAACCGGACAAACGTCAAATATTTAATGTCCGTGGCTTGAAGCTCATACTTTTCGGCATGTGCTTGAGGGGCAAGGGGAAGGTAAGACTAGGCGTCACGCCCGGTAATAAACGAACAGAATTCAGTCACTACGAGCTGCTACTAGCAGCCAAAAGTAAATAATCGAAAACAACTAAAGTCGGGATAGTGCACCTCAGTAATCGCGCACAAATCAGGACAAGCACTAACCTTAATAATCATTCTTTTTTTTTTTTTTAATTTCTTGGGAAATTAAACCACAATATTTTTAAATTCTTTAAATTTTTTCTGTTGTGTCAGTTAGGGATAAAAATTAATTTCTACTTATTTTTTCTTGACAACGGTAGCTGGAACGCTACCGAAACGTTGAATTAAAGAATTTAAAAATATTGTGGTTAAATTTCCGAAGAAATTAAAAAAAGAATGAATAATATACCACAAGGAACATACAGATGAAACCTTAATAATGTTTCCCTTATTCAAAACCCCAAATGCGCATGCGTATATGTCACTATAAGGACAGCACTATTACTGCTTGACCTTATAAAAGATCCAATAAATGACTTTTATTGTTTATTATTGTTTAGTTGGTATCCACAAAAAATAATTTAAAATCGCAAAAATGTAAAACGATTGGCCATCGTTGCAGACAAAATCTTGCAATGTCAAAGTATTGCAGCAATACAATTCATATTGTAATGCGAAGCTTAAATTACTCTTTATAAAGATCAAATTTGGGTATGAATTGACCGGGATGGGTTTTGAAATAAATATCAATATATCCAATCTAATATTTACTATCAAACGACAGAAGTTTATGTGGGATAATTTTTGACATTTATGACGTCACGAACTTCCTCATCTATTATGGTGTCTGTAAAATGTCAGTGTAAATTTGTCAACACAAATAATTTTACAATATTGTGTTTATTTTAGGGGTGATTCTACGGTATTTATTAGTGAGTACATTTTTTTTAAATTTTCATACATAACACTTTCCTTGATTATGTCTTTATTTTTAAGTCAAAAATTGTTTTGAAGTTGCGGCCCTATAACGTATCTAAATACTGCTTCTAATTGTTAAATCAAAAATATTGTCGTTCTTATGATATACACACACAGAGTCATCATATAAAAAATTTAACAGTGTTCACAACAAGCCAAGCGTACTAATTTAAACCAATTATTTAAATTATATTAATTAGGGAGTCAATTTTTATAAACCGACCGATATTATACGATGCAGGATCGAATGAAATGAACTATTGTTTTTTTTTATATAATTGTCTAAAATCAAACTAAGAGTGATGAGGGATAAATCAAACTATTATAAAAGGAAGGGAGACTGAATATTTCGAAAAATACACTAAAATTTCTAGTCACTACTGGGAGCAAAAAATTTAAAATTAAGTGAGTCAATTCTGTGCACATCTAAAAGCAAATCTATAACTTTCTATATTTTATTATCTGCTTTCTGTAGCTTACAGAAAATAGAATTGTAAACGTTTTTGGCAATCGTCTTACAGTTTGTTTTTGTGAGGTTATTGTTCTGTTATTTTTGACATGTGAATGTATTTTTGTTTGCGAACCTATTTTTCATTAAAAAAAACGAAAAGTGGATATTTTTGGATGATATAAATGTATTATACAAAAAGTATACTCCCATTTTAGTGGTGAGCTATATTTCACTATATTTGAAACTATGCTCAACTTAAAGCTGTGGCTTTATTATATACAGAAAATCTACTGGAAATTCAAGAACTTATAAAGTCTTAACTAGAAATTCAAAAAATTTTAGTTTATATTTTTTGTTTAACAGAAAGAACTGGAAAATTTAGTTTCAAATGGATATTTAGGTAAATCTACTGTTAAAACTGTTGAATTGAACTGTCCATTTTATACTAGATTTTTGTCATAAAAATTTACATATTGCTTGGCCTATAAATGAAATTCTTACTCCGAACTGTAAATGAGTTTCCTTGAATTCCCACATTATATTAATTAAATGTAAATGAGGCGTGCTCTATGAATCAAAATATGCGAGAATGATGAAATTTGCTGTCAAACAGAATTAGGTACTGGAAACATTCCTCTATATATTTTGCTTTTACACGGCGTTAAGAAACACATATACCACGATAGTCAACTACTTTAAAAATAACTGGCTCTTTAAAAATAGTTCATAATAATGCATAATTTCCATAGAAATAAACGGAACCGATTTATCCATGTATACGTATACGATTACCAGTAAAATTCAAGGACATAATATCTAATAATATGAATCGAAGCTAATTATCACGCGAATGTAGGTCTTCAATTAACTTTTGAAGAACTTTCTGCACTTGCTGAACGTATTGCTACCTCGCATGACAATACAAGTAAAACGTAGTTTGTACGTTGGTTATATTGATTAAAGGAAAAAAATCACGCGGAACGCCCCTGCGTTTCACCTATCACGCAACCGGTCGTTTATAGAGTTATTGGAGTGTACAACACACTATTTCGCTATGATATTATTTGATGTTTTAGGAAAATATTCGCGATAGAAAATTATTTTAACATGATTCAAAAATATTCATTGACAATGGATAAAATTTTTCATATCGATTTATTTAATACCCCTAAACTACTTTAATAGCATTTTCTGATTCTTCCGGCACATTCTTCTACCATGGCACAAATTTTTTCAAGCTCCTAGTTGAAACTGTAAATTTGGTTAAATTGTCAAGTTTTAACTGCAAATTTGTTTGAATTTCTAATTAAAACTGTAAATTTACTGCTTTTTCCTGTAAGTTTGTTGAATTCCCAAGTTTCTACTGTTTATTTGTTCAAGTTTCTAGTTGAAACTGTAAATTTCCAGCTTTTTCCTGTAAATTTGGTTAAAATTTCGAGTTCCTACTGCTAATATTTCAAGTTCCTACTTGAAACTGTGAGTTTCCAGCTTTTCCTGTAAATTTGGTTAAATTGTCAAGTTTTAACAGCAAATTTGTTTAAATTTCTAGTTGCTGCAAATTTCCTTGAATCTCCAGATTTTTTCTGTAAATTTGGTTACATTTCCAAATTTCTACTGCTAATATGTTTAAGTTCCTACTTGAAACTGTAAGTTTTCAGCTTTTCCTGTAAATTTGGTTAAATTCTCAAGTTTGAACTGCAAATTT
>CAJUYG010002786.1:16326-27212 GCA_910591675.1 Galerucella calmariensis
AGACTTTATACTAACAGATTTAATTTAAACTTTGTACACTCGTCAAGGACCGATGACGATATAATAAAGTAATGAAATATAGGGTGTTCCATTTATAACTCAATCTTTAAACTCGATGATTATCCACTTCAAGCGCTCAGATTAATTAGAAATGTTTTTGCACTCTTGTCAAGAATTGTTTGGACTCGATTTTAACCCACTATAAAATAACGGATTCAATTCAAACTTTGTACACTCGTCAAGGATCGATGACGATACAATATAGTAATAAAATATATAGGGTGTTCCATCCATAACGCAACCTTTAAACTCGATTATTATCCTCTTTAAACGCTCAGATTAATTCAAACTTTGTACTCTAGTCAAGGACGTCAAGGACCTTTAAACCCGATTTTTTGTTAAGTCGACGAAAAAATTTAATATGAATCTCGTCGATAACTGTCTATTGCCTCGCAAGCTTGCTACTCTCGTCTAATTTGTCGGCTCGAATATAATAGAGAGTTTTTTTTGGTACATGAATAACTATTTTAAACAACCGCACTGTCTAGTGTATATTTATTATTAGTTATTTTTTCAAAAACATGAATTATATTGATTGGAGTTATTTCATATAAAGCTGCATTGCGTGTCTGACGGCGACCCAAACGTCCATTTCAATTGGTCACTCCCATTATAAAACCTATTTTAAGCGGTCTCTGACCCCGGAAAACTTCGGAAAATAAAAACGTGCAATTCGTGGAATTTGTAATACTTTTTTGTCTATCTACAATCTATTATATTTCAAAACGTTTCTTTTTTCTTTTATCGATAAAAATGAGAATGAATTAAAGATTTATCTACTTTATTTATTACTAGCTAATTGTGTTGATTACTATCTTAGTTTGTTTTATCGCGGAATCCTACCTTGCTTTGCTGCGCTAATACCATTTTAAATAAAATTAGGAAAAACGTATGAATCGTTATAGAAAATGGCACACAATTATTGGTACCATTTTTTAGTTGGACGCGCAAGTAAAATGTATTCCTGTCAAAATAGAGGAACTCTCATAAAGTTGAAAATTGGTACAAATTGGAAACATCAATATAAATGGAATGTGACATTTTACACCTACAAAAGCATTTATTCAAAGTCAAAGTTGGTAAATCAAGATTTTTTTGTATTTTTATTATATTAAGCCTATTAAGACAAGACTTTGAGGAGTGTATGTATTGTATGTACATTGGGGTGACATTCATTGGGTTCTAAAAGATCAATTGTACCCCGTACTTAGTTCCTGAGGCTGAGGAAAGTATCAGAGACTAGTACTTCCTTTAGTCCTACTGCCAACAGGAATTTTAAGATATATTCAGGCTTTAACATGGGTAAATGTCCCTCTTCTATGCATTAATGTCCAAGGTTTTGTGCCCTAAGTTTCTTCTACATTTTTCTTCCTCCACTATTTTAGGCTTTTTCAGGCGAAAATCTCCCATTAGGATCCCTGTGAAGACTCTCAGTGCAGTTTTACTTTGAATTGTGCATTCGTTATATCTCAACGGGCTGTAGTCACTCAGTAGAATCTTTGATTGTCTAAGCCCTACTAGATCTTTCCGATGGCCAGATCTTCCCTTCAGAAGGCTTGGTTCCTGGCCCGTACTCTCCTATCCCAGTTCCTTCTATTGCCTTTGAGCCGTCTATGTACCATTGCATGGCATTCTTCCCAAGTCTGGGAATGGTATTTAAATCCACTTTCTTCTTGCTGCTTAATTCCTTAAAGGATTTCCCTGAAAAGTAATACTTTTCCATCAGACCATCCAGCACAGGATTTTTGGATCTCATCCCCAATCTCTCCCTAGATTCCTGCACACTATTAGAATCATTTTTGCTTTGTATGTAATCTCCTCTTCGTGTTTGTTCCACAGTAGTTTACTATCTAAAATCAAACTTAGATATTTGACTTCTTATCTTCTGTAAGTTCCTTGTGGCATTACTTATTCTTTTTTCTCTTATTCTTTTGGGAATCAAACCACAATAATGTTTTTTATTTTTTATTTCGACGTTTCGGTAGCGTTCCAACTACCGTTGTCAAGATTAACTAGTAATAAAATTAATAGAATAATTTTTGGTCCCTATCTGACACAACGAAAAAATATGACAACTAGACAATCAATAATATTTTGAAGTTTAAGACTACAAAACTTTGTTGTCAAATTTTATTAAGGTCCATTCATAGTAGATCACACCTCTGGTAAAATGTGAAATAAAATATTTTATTTTATGACATTCTAAAGATATGATAGTCTACTAGAAATGGAGCACGTTCCAGGAACGGTTTTTATTGGGATAGCGCTTTTCTTAGCTTATTTTGGAAATGTTGTTAATAAAACGCGTTTGTTGTTACTTTTTTGTGTATGATCATTTTTGTTTTCAAAACATGTATAACTCAGTTTGGTGATTTTGTGTATTGAAGTGTGTATCGATTAACAACTATTCCAATGATAAATCATAAGAAAGCCTGGATAAAAACTTATGATGCTATTCTGATAACGCAGGTAATTGATTATTGGAAATATCTCTTTCTAACATTGGTAACCAAATTTGACTACATTCGGCTGAAATACTAGCTACACATTTATCTGCATTTAGTTGTATTAAAGCACTTTCTTTGATTTTTCGTCTTTTATTATTGGGCTCTTTCAATATTATTTTTGTCGAATCCCATTGAATTTTATGCCCCTCTTCCCAAGCATGTTTACAAATACCTGACTTAAAGAACTCCCTTTCTTTGATGTATTTTTTATGTTCACTTATTCAGACTTTCAATGGTCTAGATGTTTCACGTAAATAGAATTTGTCGCATTAACAAGATATCTGATATATGCAATTTTTTGAAGATTGTTCTTAATTTTTTGGTTTCGTTTTTGTCAAGATAGATCTCAAAGTATTGTTAGATTTAAAGCTAGTTCGAATATTAAATTGATTACCAATTTTCTTAATTCTTTCTGATAAACCCCTAACATACGGTATTGTCAAGTTTTAAAAAATTATGTTAGCTGAATTATTAATATTATTGTTATTATTATGGGGTGTATTAACAATGAGCCTTTCTTTATATTCTTGATTTCTTTATTTATAAATTCTGCCGGGTAATTATTGTCATTTAAACCATTTTTCAGTAGAGTTTTCTCCTTTGTGAAATGATTATCATTAGAACAAATGATTCTGGCCCTATCGTATAAAGATTTTACTACCCCTTTTTTAACGCTTATAGCATGATTTTATTGAAAATTCAAATAGACTTCTTGTCTCCATTAAATTTCGATCCCATCAAGTTTAATAGTTTTGCGGTTGAGTTTTCTTTTATCAGTGAAGGCTACCTTTTAACAGCCTCAATTAGAGTATTGAGAAAAAGACCATTGCCATATTGTCTGACGACAAGAAGCTATAAAAGTTTTCAGTGTCAACATAGACTATCCGAAGTATTGTAAGCTTGCTCCTATTTTTTCTATATTTTCTGTTGGAAATGGGAGTATCAAATCTCTTCAAGTGATATAGGCATCGCAATACATGTTTCAGAGGCTTTTCAACTTGAATAAATCACACAAAAAACTACACGAACTGATCCATCTATTCATTTTGTATCTACCCATAAAAGCAAATCTTTTTTGTCCAAATCACTTTTCAAGTACATTGTTGCAGACGTTGTGGCTAGAAATTTTATGCGGGCATTACTTTTATCTTTATCTAGTTACAAAGTTATTACAAAGTCGTTAAAATATTAGAAATGCCATGACTTAGTCGTTATTTTCATTTGCAAAACATATGGTGTGACAAATGCAGGCGCGATAACCTACCTCTACCTAATTACCTAATTATAATAACTATGATAATCTCCGAGCTCTAAAGCCAGTTAATATTTCATTTAATGGAAGTTTTCTATCATTCACCTTTAGTATTATTTGCTGTTTTCTAGATCCCGAGTCCTAAAAATTGATTTTTGGCACTTTGTAGTCTTTCTAATGTCTATTTACTAACAATGTTCTATGGGTTGGTTGAAATTAAACCTGATTGTGACCCAGTGATCTCCCCAGTAATATTGAGGTACGCTAGCGAGTGAGTCATCAAATTTAATGTTTTCATTGGAATAATTTGGGTTCTAAAAAAGTTATTCATTGAACGAATTGATCAGATTGTGTCTGGATATCTTGAAAAATTCCTAATTTATGTGGCGCTTTAATTACTAGAGACAAAGAAAGTGTAGAAAATACATTCAATAACTTGATAAAATATGCAGCAAATATGGGGATGGTAGTTAACCAAGAGGACAGAATATATGCAAATTTCATGGAAGACAGACAACGCTGCACCACAAATACGGGAGATTATAATTTTTAAAGAGTAAATCATTTCAGATACCTGGGAATAGTAATGTATGAGAAGAACAACAGAATTGTGGAGGTAAAAGCATGGATAATAGACGAAAAAAGGTAGAACGTGTCGCGGGACACACGGTAGGAACTTTAGCTTTTAAGAAAAATTATGTAATACATTTGACGTTATAGATAGACGATTTTCATATTCTTTGGTGGATGAGTAGTAAGCATACCAGACTCTCACGCGGTAGACCCGGGCTCGATTCCCCGTGAGGAAATTTTTTTTACTGCTAATTTTATTTTTAAATAATTATTCTGCTTGATATTAATAACGACAACAGGTAGACGTTTGAAATATTTAGCAGAATATTCATTATTATAGATAATGGTACGGTACCCTTCATGAGGGAGTCCGACTGGCAACATCTACTTATAACAGCATCGTATATTTAAAAAATGAAACCGTAGCATTATACAAATTGGACATTCAAGAACTGTACGTTTACCACAAAATTAGTGGAAACATAAAATTGAATTGTAAAATGTTTAATTTGAAGTTATAAGTATTACAGTTTATAGAAATTTTTATTTTCTAGATTTTTTCTTAAGTGGGTCGTAGAAAAATATGCTGCTCGACTCGTGTAGATTGTCCATATCGCACTTGAACGATTGAGCACTCCGCCTATGGCGTCGTGCTCAAACTTCGTCCTCGTGCGATATGGCCATCATATCCACACTAGTTGCACAAACTACAATTTCTTTCAAAATATGCCCTTTTACATTTAAAAACAACCTGCCAAAAATCAATTTTTCCATCCATTTTAAAGTTATCGAATTAAAACATTCAAGTTTTCAAAATTTCAACACCCTGTATTTCGAAAAGTAAACGTGCTAGACCCCTTAATCGCGCAAAAAAATTATGGAAATAGTAGTAAAAATTGATCCGAACAAATTCAAGTAGATCACCGGCACTGCGAATACCAGCTTTGCATAGAATTTAAATATAGCATCGGTGGTTCAGTGGTAGAATGCTCGCATTGCACGCGGGCGGCCCGGGTTCGAATCCCGGCAGGAGCATATTATTATGAATCGCTGCTTCGTAAACGAGAGAGAGACTAAGGAGGCACAAGCACGCAAGCACGCAAGCAAGGCACATAACGAAGCAACGTAACATAACGTAGCGTAACGGTCAGATCTTTTGCGTCTCGACCCTTGGTCGCTCAAACATAACCTGGCGTAAAGAACTAAAGTTCCAAAAAAGTGTATTGAAAGCATCAAAAACTACTAAAAAACCAAAATTAAAATTTATATAGCCGCAATAAGACCAATAATAACGTATACTGGTAAAACGATGAGTCTAACTGTTAAAGATGAAAAAAATCTGAGAATCATAGAGAGAAAAATCATGCAAAGTATACGAGGGGCAAAACAGATTCCGTATTAAGGGTACAGAATACTATATAAACACAAAATAAGTAAATACATGAAGATATATTAAGGCGATGCGACTAAGATGGTACAGGCATCTTCGAAGAAGGAAAATATCTGATTGGAAGCCTGTTAACACCACACCTAGGGAACGTCCTATACTTAGATGGGAAGATCTGGTGATTGATGACCTAAAGAAAATAGGAATCCGTGACTGAGGTATAAGAACAGAGGATAGGGAGGAATGAAAAAAAATTACAAAGCTGGGAACTCCCACCACATGGATTCCGAAAGTGGTAAACTAAGAGCGGCCCGACTATAATAGAAACCCTTATTGTTACTACACGTGATTTCGTGCGTTTCCAAGCTGGACATCGGCTATAAAGACATTGTTCCATAAAATTATATCAGTAGATATGGAGTTTAATAAACTTTGTCTCGTTTTGTGGCGATTTTCTTCGCGTGTCTGTCGACTATTAAAATCTACCTTAACCTTTGCATTTAACGAATATTACAATGTACCTACGACCACTGGCGTAACTAGCCGTCAGACCAGGGGGGAGCTAGGAAGTGCCTGGACTATAATAATGTTATCTTGTAAATTTATGAATTATTTTTGAAAAAATGTTTAATGTCTCTTAGCCAAAAATGAAACTAAAAACTAATCATCTAGACCAGTCTTTCCCAACGTGGGCGCTGCATGCCTAAAGGGGGGCGGTAAGAGACCCAGAAAAAAAAGGGGGCGTTGTTTAGGGCTTTGGGGTCGATTTATAATTTCATCTACCTAGCTAGGAAGACTCTTAGACACCGACTGAGCTCTGGACTACATCTTGTGAACATCAACTTTTTTTTTACAACATTTGGTTGCTAGAAACTTAAATGAACGACTATTTCAATCACTGCAATATGTCATCAAAGCAGTCAATAAAATCCGTAGCAGCTCTTTGAATGATAGATTATTTAATCAGCTTTGTGTTACTAATGACGAAGATTTCAACCGTTTGTTGCTTCATACTGAAGTTCGTTGGCTGTCAAGAGGCAATTGTCTGATTCGATTTTACAACCTGTTTGACTCTGTGATAGAGTTCTTGGAAACTAAAGATACAGAACTGCGCAACAAGCTCATAACATCAAAGAATGGGGAATAGGGATGCATTTTATGTTTTCGTAAAATACGGTGAATCGACGATTTGCTTACTCCAAGATCTCTTACGGCAACGCGTATTGATGCTTCTGGACAAGCAGTAAAATAAGCAACAACATTAATTTCGGCATTATTATTGTCAATAACTGGTTTAATTCGATTTACTTTTGCTTCAAATGAACCGTATAGCTTTAAATTGTTGAGGATTCTTTTAACAGTATGCGAGTTTGGTCGTGGTCTATCTGGATATCTTGCAGCAAATAAAGTACATGTTCTTGTAACAACTTTTTCACATTCACCATGTATTAAAAGCAAATTTACATAATCTTCGTTATTAAATTGGGAACGAGCCATTTTAACGATTTTCGAAAGTATCAACAGTTACCTAACTAATGTCAGTTAAATAAGTGTCATTTATTACAAAGCCTACTAAAAGTATACATGAAAAATTTAAACTTGTTAAAAAATATAATAAAAATTTAAAACCTCAAATATCTCGGAAACGACTAAAAGTTGGAATAGGATTAATAAAAACAATGGATGATGAAGAAAAAGGATCGGCATACGTGCAGCGTAAGAATTTTTTTTCATAAGCTAACGTTTGATGTCTCGGCATACGTAAAACTAAAATTGCAAAATGCAATTTTTCATTGCAATAAACAATTAAATTATCTGTCGTTTCCCCCACGGGCAAATATTTATTTCGCTTGATTGTTGATGAAAATGAGCAAAATTACCGAATATCAAGGAGGCATACGTTTAACGATCATCTCGCTTTTCTGCAGCGGGCTGATGGTCTAAGAAAAAGTTAATTACTATAGTTGCCCATATTTTATCTTATTTTCTCAACCGGCGTTATTTAGTCACAGTGCTATTTTGTCCGCGCTGTTTTAACCTAGTGCTATTTTGACTGACACTATTCTGCTACAGAGCCGCAGCCCTGGGGGGTATCCTATACGCCACTGCCTACGACAATTATAGTTTTAGAAATAGAACAGCAAATAGTCGAACCATATTATATTTTTTATAAAAAAAAAGATTTTCGATGATAATAAAATGTCAAACTAGTCTATAAAATTAGTAAAAGTCGTTATCTATATAATGTGATGTCACCGCTAGTCGTCTTCGTTTCGAAATCGAAATAATATGCGGGATCGATATCGGGGAAATGCTCGACCCTTATCTTTTTTGCATAAAACGCTATTTACAGTTCTGATCAATTTCCTTGTGAATAATAATTGTAAAAAGTTTATTTGAATTACAGATCGAAATGTGTAGCAGTAGAGGAAGATAGAAAATGGACAAATACGAACAATTGGCGATAGTAGGAGAAGGTTCGTACGGATTGGTGATGAAATGTAAACATCGGGAGACCGAACAAACTGTAGCTATTAAAAAATTTTTGGAAACAGAAGAAGATGCTACTATTAGAAAGATGGCGCTCAGGGAAATTCGGATGCTTAAAGTAATCAAATATACTGTTTTTTTCCGAGGAATATATTGATATGGAAAATAGTATCATACATCAGATACACCAAACAAGGGTTATTTCAGTATGAAATTTTAAAAAATAAAAACTATTTAAGAGGGAAATGTCTCTTATCAATAAACAAAAATAAATCAAACTAGAGAAGACAGTTTGGAAGTTATAATGTAACTTATAAAAAAATAAACTAAAATTTAAATTAAACTTGACAAAATAAAAATAAACAAATCACCTGAAATATATTTGAACTTTAAACCGAACTTAAAACAGAAATCTTGATAACTTTTTTCTAATTTATTAAAATCCTTTTCACATAATTTCAGAGTCTTCAAAAGCTTTATAGAAGTTTCTTGGCTAAAATTAATCTAAAAAGAAAGAACCTGAATTCGGATTGGTTACATTTTTTTGAAGCTTTTGATATGGGGTTTTGCCACGTTTTACAGAGCCCTTCAAAATATTTGGACACGTTTATGTGAAAATCGTAGGTAAATCAACGCTCTGTAGCTTGTTGTACGTTGAAGAAAAAAAAAATTATTTTGTCAAACAGAGTTTTGTAATATGATGCAATATCTCCGTATCCTATTGAATTTCAATTATATTCTTTCTTGTATACAGGGTGAACGGAAACTCGAACCTGTCATTTTCTTTCTTCTTTCAAATGGAACACCCTGTATTTTATAGCAAAAATAGAATATTCGATTATGTAACTTTAATTTTTGTCAAGCATTTCCCATACCCAAAGTTTATAAAAACACAGTTATTTTGTAATATTTATTGTAAAATATAACTACTGACCTATTATGTGAAAGACTCAAACGTTGTATGTAATAATCCTAATTGATGATAAATTTTAATGAACAATTTATTCTAAGCAAAACTAGCCACCAAAAGTATAATCCCAACCGTAATATTAAACTAAAGGTTCAAAATGTTCACCGTTAACATCAATGCAATGCTGCATTTCTCAGCATATCAACGTTAGCAGATCGAAATGTCGCACTAATTATCTCTTTCATGTCATCTCTAATAGCCGGGGCTTTTTAAACTTATTCCTCACAAAACCCGAAAAAATAAATATACTTTTGTTAAATCGGGTGACCGAGCTGGCCAATCCGTTGGGACCCCTCTTACAGCATTGCATTGATGTTAACGGTGAACACTTTGAACCTTCAACTTAATATTACGGTTAGGATTATACTTTTGGTAGCTAGTTTTGTTTAGAATGAATTATTCATTAAAGTTTATCATTAATTAGGATTTTTTGTTACATTCAACGTTTATTGCTTTCACATAATAGGTCAATAATAATAGTTTACAATAAATATTACCAGATAACTCTGTTTTTATAAACTTTGGGTATAGGGAATGCTTGAGACAAAAATTGAAGTTACATAATCGAAGATTCTATTTTTGCTATAAAATACAAGGTGTTCCAGGTTCGAGTTTCCGTTCACCCTGTATATGAGAAAGAATATAATTGAAATTTAATAGGATACGGAGATATTGCATCATGTAACGAAACCCGGTTTGGCAAAATACATTTTTTTTCTTCAACGTACAAGATTTACAAGATTTTCACATTAATGTGTCTATATCTTTCGAAGGACTCTGTATAACGTGGCAAAACCTCATATCAAAAGCTTCAAAAAAATGTAGCCAATCCGAATTCGTTATAATATACAGGGGTTCCCATTTGAAAAATCATGTTTGGTTTGTAACGGAGTTATGCAGCACTCTGTATAGTTCGATATAATTTCAAAATATGGACCTTCAGCACATCTACTATTTAGGTTGATAACATTTTTTGATATCTCTTAAAATAACCCATATACCGAAGTTTGTCGTAAGATTGGTACACCCTGTATATTTTTCCATTTGGTTAAAATGAATTTGATGTTGTAGAGACTGAAACACGAAAATTTAGTGACAATGATTGAAGTCTTTAGGCACAAAAAAAGATTCTATTTGGTATTTGAATATTTAAATGGTACAGTATTGGATGAATTGGATAAAATGCCCGGTGGGTTGGGAGAAGAAAGGTGTAGGGAAAGAATATTTCAAGTTACAAGAGGAATAGGCTATTGCCACAGCAACCATGTTAGTATTTTGATGATTTAAAAATAAAAAAAAATAACAAGTTCAGAGAAATATTGTTTATTTATTTTAATAAAATTTTAAATTTCAGATAGTACACAGAGACATCAAGCCGGAAAATGTCCTGGTATCAGGATTAGGGGTAGTAAAATTATGTGATTTCGGTTTTGCCAGACTGATAAGTTCGGCAGGTGAAGCTTGTACGGAATACGTAGCGACTAGATGGTATCGAGCGCCGGAACTTCTGGTAGGAGAACCTCATTATGGTACACCTATAGACATATGGTCGATTGGTTGTTTATTTGCGGAAATGATGACTGGAGATCCTCTATTTCCCGGAGACAGCGATATCGATCAATTCTATTTAATAGTAAAAATGTTGGG